>JBBPBX010023442.1:24935-40531 GCA_038048925.1 Garcialebias charrua | reverse complement strand
AATATTTGGTCTAAAAATGTGTTTACGGTAGTTCTATGGGTTGAACTGGTGGATTACACCTTAATTTTCTTATTTGTGCAAACGCTCATGTGTGACATGTCTGCTCATGTGTGATGTCACACAGGTGGTTCAAGCAGAGCCAATCCCCTGCAGAGATGAGAAGTGCATACCTTATATGGAAGTGCTGCATTTCACTCCTGACAAGCGGTTTTATTTTTATTTTCATTTTCATTGTTTTAGGCCTTTGGTTTTGGATGGAATGGGTGGAATAGATAAATACATCTACATGTTTATTCTTTGTTGTTGCTTGGTGTATGTTGTTGGCTAGAGGTTTAATTTGTTTTAGGTTGTTGCAGGTGGAGGCGTGAACAAAAGCACAACTCTACCTCCACCCCTCCTTGTCTCTCGACACGCCCATTTTCAGGGAGATTTTGGAAGGAGGAGTTACCGTCTCAACCTGGGTTTAGTCTCACTTTAAAAATCTTTTGGAAACCTGGCAAAAACCATTGCAGATATGTTCCTGTTTTTGATTTTGTACATCTACCTTGTGGTGTTTTGCTAGTTTTGATACTTTGCATTTCACTTTCTATTTCTCTCCTACGTTTTTTTTTTTTTTTTTTTTTCTGTTGTTTGTTGTTTAAGGAAATTCTACCATTGCTGTTCATCATTCTTTAGTTTGTAGCAGGTCGCTTTTGTAAATGAGCCCTCGAGGCTCAATGAGATTTACCTGACTAAATAAAGGTTGAATGAATGAATGAATTAATATTGACAACACATCTTGTTACAAGTTGTTGCACAGAGTAAAATGTTTCCTTTTCAATAAAACTTGAATATTCTACTTCTCTAATTCATACTTCTTTAGAAAAACACGCCACTCAAGGTGGTATCTCAATGGGTAGCGTAATGAGAACTAATTAGTGGCTCAAAATTGTAAGAATCTTGGCAAATTTTCTGTTACAGCTTATTTTTGTGTGCATGGCTTGTTTGACTGCATTCTAGGATGTACACATTCTTTCATTTGTACCTATAGGGTTGTTTTGTACCCACATTGGCAGCACTGCGTACATTTATTTATAATTCAATCTGCTGTACTACGTTTTTAAATGATATGGGCAGTTTGGACCCATTTTTTGATAATTGGGTATGTGTACCCCACAAATGTTATATCAAAATGACCGACTTTGAAAAGTGATGTGTGGTGTTACTTTTATTAGCATTTCAAGTTACCATGGTGACATAATTTACAATCAAATATGCCATTTTTCTAATTGGAAAACACTGATTGAACTAACAGCTTCTGCCACAGTGAGGTCACATGACCCATAGATCTCAGAACAAAACTCTGCAGTCCCCTTCAAAGTTTCTCCTGGACCTTTCTAGTTATCATTTTTAATTGTTGTGATTTGTCTATCTGGACATTAGCCTCACACGTTTATAGGCGAGCTCCTGTGCAAGTGTCAAAATAAAACTACTGCTCTTGGGACAAGTTGAAGATGCCCACAACAAAATTCAGGTGGATTTGAGAAGATGCATCAGGTTTGTGACCGAGTAAAAACTGAAAACAAAACAATTTTTTTTTTAAACATGTTTAAAAGTCAAATGGCAAGACACCACAAGTCTGGGACTCAGGCACATCATTTAAGAAGTGCTGTGAATGCCATAGGACACATTTGAAACCACCTGCTGGAAATTGTTTGCTAACTTTAAGCGGCCCAGTGAGTTTCTATCTGAAGTAAAGAAGTGGACATCAATAACTCATCACTATGTTTGTTGCAACTTTGACATATTTCTACATTTTAGAAGAGGATTTTGCAGTGCTCTTTGCTTTCTGTTTGTTAGTTAGTTAGGGTTTAATGCACCTTATTATATTATATATTACGGTATTGTTTAGTGTATATCTTGGATCCTTGTACTGTATACTGTTTTCTTTTCTATAGTTTTGCTATTTTTGGGTGTAACTGAGACCTTGTCTACACTATTTTGTTCCATCTTATGTACCACATGTGATGCAAATGACAATAATGTCACCTTGAATTTTTATTTTTATGCCCTATGTTTATGTTTATGTTTTGACATCTTTGTGTTTGGTTCTGTTTTCCTGTGCCAGATTTCATCTACCCTCAGTGTTATTCCATTCAGCCTGCCACCCTCACCTGTCCCCAATCAGGTGTTTCCACTTTCCCTCTCACCCAGCTTGTTATTTAAATCATCTCTTGTCACCGTTGACTCATTATTCTGAAACTCTGTCAGATGTCTTGGTCCTCCTCATGTTTTCACCTCCGTTAATCTGTAAATGATTCCCACTTGTAAATGAGTCTTTGAGGCTCAATGTGATTTATCTGTTTAAACTAAGGTTGAATGAGTTGAGCCCTTTGTTTTTGTTTGTTAATAAAGCTATTTTTATTTTACTTTGTGCTCCCTGTATCTGCCTGCCTTTGGGTCTAACCTCACCAAAAGTCATGATTTTAGATGTACGAGTCATTGGACAATGCCTGAAGTATTATAGTTTCACATGAACATATCACAACACAAAACTGCAATTTTTGACCTTAGCTCCCAGCCTGACCCAACCTGAAATTTGGGCTAGGTCAAGACAAAAATGATGTGCGGGCCGGGTCAGTCTTGGGCTTTTTATGTGGTTTTACACATCATGCAGTACAAAGAAAACTAAATAATAATGCACAATATAAAATTGTGTTAATCTACTTGTTGAGGTGGAGACAGTAACCTTATATATTGAGGATGAGAAATGAATATAACTGAGTGCAGTAATTCATTAGACTGTAAAAAAGTGAGGAGTTTAAGTATCTCGGGATCTTGTTCACGAATGAGGGAAAACTGGAGCGTGAGATCGATAGGCGGATAGGTGCAGCGTCCGCAGTGAAGCGGGCGCTGTACCGGTCTGTCGTGGTGAAGAGAGAGCTGAGTCAAAAGGCAAAGCTCTCAATTTACCGATCGATCTACGTTCCCACCCTCATCTATGGTCATGAGCTTTGGGTTGTGACCGAAAGAACAAGATCTCGGATACAAGCGGCTGAAATGAGTTTTCTCCGCAGGGTGGCTGGACTCTCCCTTAGAGATAGGGTGAGAAGCTCAGTCATCCGGGAGGGACTCGGAGTAGAGCCGCTGCTTCTCCACATCGAGAGGAGCCAGTTGAGGTGGCTCGGGCATCTGGTTAGGATGCCTCCTGGACGCCTCCCTGGTGAGGTGTTCCGGGCATGTCCCACCGGGAGGAGACCCAGAGGAAGACCCAGGACACGCTGGAGGGACTATGTTTCTCGGCTGGCCTGGGAACGCCTTGGGATTCCCCCGGAGGAGCTGCTCCAAGTGGCTGGGGAGAGGGAAGTCTGGGCCTCCCTACTTAGGCTGCTACCCCCGCGACCCGACCCCGGATAAGCGGAAGAAGATGGATGGATGGATGGATGGATGTAAAAAGAGAGTAGTGCTGGTGCATTGTGCAACAATTGCACAAAAGCCCCACCCGCCCTTTGCTCTTATCACATATCTGTGGATTTGCAATTAACCCACAACAAGTGACATAATGGAGCTGGAAAGTATTTAAAAAAAGCTGAAAACGGGATAACTAACTCTAAATCCAGCACCGTGAAACCTGCTGATGTGTGTCAGGTCAGGTGCACGCTCGGGTCCGACAGGCCGGTTGAAAGAGGCAAAATAAAGTCCAGTTAAGCTTTAGATAGACAATTTGATCATCAGTTGCATGTCCATTGACTGGCTGTTTGAAATTTGTAAAACAAGACCTCATCATCTATAGAGTTGATTTTTTTAGGCTATTTGTTTTGTATGTTATTATTCATTTGATGACTTGTTAATGAACAAATCTTATATATTCCATTCTTTGAAATATAATATATTATTTAAAATATGTCAAACTGATATTCATTCATCCTTTATTTATACAGGCTAGCCTCATTGAGCCACGGGGACTTATTTACAAGAGGGACCTGTCTCACTCACACCCAGGGTCAATTTAGGGTTACCAATCAGCCTAACATGCATGTTTTTGGACTGTGGGAGGAAACCGGAGCACCCAGAGAAAACCCACGCATGCACGGAGAGAACATGCAAACTCCTCCCAGAAAGGCCCCCGGACCGGGATTTGAACCGGGGACCTGCTCGCTGAGAGGCAGCAGCTCTACCAGTTGTGCCACCGTGCTCTAATCTATCTATCTATCTATCTATCTATCTATCTATCTATCTATCTATCTATCTATCTATCTATCTATCTATCTATCTATCTATCTATCTATCTATCTATCTATCTATCTATCTATCTATCTATCTATCTATCTATCTATCTATCTATCTATCTATCTATCTATCTATCTATCTATCTATCTATCTATCTATCTATCTATCTATCTATCTATCTATCTATCTATCTATCTATCTATCTATCTATCTATCTATCTATCTATCTATCTATCTATCTATCTATCTATCTATCTATCTATCTATCTATCTATCTATCTATCTATCTATCTATCTATCTATCTATCTATCTATCTATCTATCTATCTATCTATCTATCTATCTATCTATCTATCTATCTATCTATCTATCTATCTATCTATCTATCTATCTTATTGTGTGTTTTGTGTCGACCATTTGACGGTGAGTTGTTATTTTTATGTATTTTAGTTACTTTTTATTAAATCTGTTGACTACCTATAGACGCTAACTCTGTGTCTGCCTGTTGGTAGTGCTGGGTTACTAATGGATAAATCCGTAGAGAACCCCGCTGTTTCAAGCCAAATTAACGTGGCCGGAGTATTTTATTGTGTGTTTTGTGTCGACCATTCGACGGCGAGTCGTTAGTTTCATGTATTTTAGTTACTTTTCATTAAATCTGTTGACTACCTATAGACGCTAACTCTGTGTCTGCCGGCTGGTTGTGCTGGGTTACTAATGGATAAATCCGTAGAGAACCCCGCTGTTTCAAGCCAAATTAACGTGGCCGGAGTATTTTATTGTGCGTTTTGTGTCGACCATTCGACGGCGAGTCGTTAGTTTCATGTATTTGGGTTACTTTCATGTATAAATGCGGTGGCGACACACCCGTGTATTTGAGATTTAAACGTGGTTTTAGGGATTAAAAGATCATTCTATTTTTTGTTAATTTCGTGGCCGAATAGAATATATGTACGTAAAGTATTAAATAAATCCTTTGATTTTTGTAATTTCATCCTTTTAGGATCATTTTTGTTACTTTTCAGTTGGCAGTGTAGTGCAAATATTGATAACGCTGATTAGCGGATTAGATTAGCTTCCCCTAATTTTCATAAGACATTTGTGCTTTTGAAATTGTGGACCTAAAAAAATTAATAAGCGTTTTAGAAATTGTGGAACTAATTTTTTAATTAGCGGTGCCCAGCTTTGTCACAGAGCAACTAGAGGTGCAATCTCAAAGACTTGTGCAAAGACTGAAAGAAGAAACATGTGCTTCTCTGCCAGATTCTATCAAGGTGTTTGCTGTTAATAGTTCTCTGTCTGACCAATGGAATGATGAGTGTGAGTATGAGTTTCCTTCCCTAATTGTCTCTCCTGCAGTGGATCAGTGGCAGGATGAGACAGAAAAGTTGCTGTCCCTCCAAGACTCACCACTAGGATGTTTTCAAGGCTTGGGAAAGAAAGTCCTGTACACTATTTGTGTGAAGGTCCTGAACTTACGCTCGTTGGCAGAAGTGGCGGTGTCGAAGTGGACTGGGTTTTTTGACACCGGCTCTACCCCGAGAGGCTGTTGGCGGTCCCTGTACAAGTCCCCCATTGAGAAACGGATGGGCGACCTCCAGTGGAGGATTGTGCATGGGGCCATAGCTACAAACAGGTATCTGGCACACCTTAATCCTGACATTAGTGTTTCATGTCCTTATTGTTCCCAAGAAGAAACATTGTATCATATTTTTATTGAATGCTTAAGACTGAATCCTCAACTTGTTCTTTTGGATCATCTGTTTGGTGGTTTGGGTGTACAGTTCTCTAACCAAATTTTTATCTATGGTCCATGGTACAGTGCAAAAAAAAAACAAAAACAAATCCAGACTCTCTTAAATTTCATTTCTGGTACTGCAAAATTGGCAATATGGATATCAAGAAAGAACAAAATCAATCAGCAACAAACAGATGATGCTCGTGT
Organism: Garcialebias charrua; assembly: GCA_038048925.1. Classification (NCBI taxonomy): domain Eukaryota; kingdom Metazoa; phylum Chordata; class Actinopteri; order Cyprinodontiformes; family Rivulidae; genus Garcialebias; species Garcialebias charrua. Next base: position 34,377 of record JBBPBX010023442.1, on the reverse strand, counting down.
TTAATTTGAAAGACTGGTTGTTGCTTGAGTCCGTGTGGAATTTGGGTATTTTAAGTTGACAAAAAACATGGATGTCTTTGTTAATAAGTGGGGTATTAACTAGGGATGTCCCGAGCCGATCACGTGATCGGAAACCGGGTCCCGATCACGTGATTTCAGACTCGACTCGATTCGGGCGTTACACACCGATCAGTATATTTATTCTAAACACAAACGGGAATATTATATTAACTGTATGTTGAGTTACAGAGTCAAATTGTCTCGGAACAAAACATGCACAATAGTTTTGCAGCAGTGCCTACCGTAAAGCAGTGCCTGCCGTAAAGCGGTGACTGTCGTAAAAAAGAAGCGGAACGCGGCATTAACTTGAAGTGGAGGCAGCGATGTCTGTGGTGTGGAGATATTTTAAAGTGGATGACAAATGGAAAGTTCGTATTTCAAGAGGAGGTAAGGAAAAGGCTGCATTTAACACAACAAACCTGATTAGGCACATCAGAAACAAACACCCGACACAATGCACAGAGTTTAACCAGACAACCCAGCCGAAGACGAGCCAGCTCACGCTGCAAGACACTTTATCAGAGTCAGAGTCAGAGAGTCTTTATTGTCATTTGCACCGCATGTGGTACATGAGATGAAAACGAGATTATGTACACGAGGTCCCAGTTACATCCAACAACAATGAAAGAGAAAAACAGTAATAACATCTAGAACTAACTAAGAAAAGCATCAACTAGTAATACACTAAGCCTAATATAGTGGGAATAAACAGCAGCACGAACATGAGTTTGTATGAGCAGATGGTCACAGATGAATACAGCAACAAGAAAACAGATCAGCATCAGCATGATGTGATATTTTGCAGTGTTTATTTTTTATATTATATTTTTATTTATTCATGAGTCTAACAGCCTCAGGGTAGAAGCTGTTCCTCAGTCTAGTGGTTCTACATTTGATGCTCCTCAACCTCCGTCCTGAGGGGAGTGGGGCAAAGAGTGAGTGTGCTGGGTGAGTGAGGTCTTTCATGATGCAGGTGGCTCTTTTCCTGCATCTGGAGGTGTAAATGTCTGTGATGGTGGGGAGACTGACTCCAACAGACTTCTGTGCAGCCTTCACCACTCTCTGCAGAGCTTTCCTCTCTTCAACTGTGCAGCCTCCATGCCACACGTTGATGCTGGAGCACAGGATGCTCTCCACTGCACACCTGTAGAAGGAGGTGAGGACTGGGCTGCTCAGACCAGCTCGTCTCAGCCGTCTGAGGAAGTAGAGTCTCTGATGACCTTTCTTGATCAGGCTGGTGGTGTTGTTGCTCCAGCTGAGGTTATCATTCATGTGTACACCCAAGTATTTGTAGCTGGAGACCACTTCCACTGCAGACCCACCTATTTTCAGTGGGGCATGGTTGTGTTTGTTCCTTCTGAAGTCCACAATCATCTCCTTTGTCTTCTTCACATTCATGTGAAGATTGTTCTCTTTGCACCAGCTCTCCAGGTGTTCCACCTCCTGTCTGTAGCTGGACTCATCATTGTTTGTAATGCATCCCACCACCGCTGTATCATCTGCAAACTTAACAATATGACAGCCTGGAAGTGTGGCTGTACAATCATATGTGAGCAGAGTGAACAGAAGGGGGCTCAGCACACATCCCTGAGGAGAGCCAGTGCTAAGGGTTATGGTGGAGGAGGAGAAGTTGTGGATCTTCACGGACTGTGGTCTGTCTGTTAAGAAGTCTAGTACCCAGTTACAAATAGAGGGGCTTAGTCCAAGTGTAGATAGTTTGTCTATCAGAGTTTGGGGGATCATGGTGTTGAAGGCAGATGTGAAGTCCACAAAGAGCAGACGCACGTATGAGTCTTTCTGATCCAGGTGGGTGAGAGCAGTGTGGACCACGGAAGAAATGGCGTCCTCTGTTGATCGGTTCTCACGGTATGCGTATTGATGAGGGTCCTCATTGATGTTGACGGTTGCCTTGATGTGGGACATGACCAGTTTCTCAAAACATTTAGCGACTATCGGGGTGAGGGCCACCGGTCTATAGTCATTCAGACCAGTCACTGTGGAGCTCTTTGGGACTGGGATGATGGTCGCGGTCTTCAGGCAGGTGGGAACTAACTCCAGTGCAAGTGAGGTGGTGAAGATGTCAGCCAGCACCTCACAGAGCTGGTCCGCACATTCCTTCAGAACTTTCCCTGGGATGTTGTCTGGTCCGGTTGCTTTATGAGGATTAATCTTTCTGAGACTGCCTCTCACTTCTGCTGCGGACACCCTGAGATGCTCTTCATCTGGTGATGAGGTGAGTCTGGTGCTAGCTGGTCTGTTTGGATCATCAAAACGTGCATAAAACTTATTGAGGGCATCAGGCAGAGATGGGTCCCTGGGGCATTGTTTGTTTTTGCCTTTGTAATCTGTTATGCATTTAATACCCTTCCACATGCTCCGTGGGTCTTGTGAGGTGAACTGTCCCTCGATCCTCTGTGCATACGTGGCCTTGGCCTTCTTAATGCCATCCTTCAGTTCATTCCTGCTTTTCCTCAGCTCCACTTTATCTCCTGACTTGAATGCAGTGTCTCTGGCTGCTAACAAGGCGTGAACTTCTCTATTTAACCAGGGTTTCCGGTTTGGGTAGGATTTCACATATTTTTTTATGGATACATTCTCAGAGCATGTACTGATGTAACCCAGGACTGAGGAAGCATACAGTTCCATGTCCACTGAACTTCCATCAGTAGCTGCTTCCCTGAAAACAGACCAGTTTGTCCTCTCAAAACAGTCTCTCAACAAGGGGGAACTATCTTGAGGCCAGATTGTTATTTGTCTTTGTTCCGGCTTGGACCGCCTGAGTGGAGGGAGTTCTCTTGGCGCCAGGATCAGAGACTCGTGGTCTGAAGCTCCGAGCGCTGGGCGTGTCTTCGCCGTGTATGCCCCCTTTACATTTGTAAAGACTTGGTCGAGTGTTTTATCTCCTCTCGTAGCTGCGAAGACGTTCTTATTGAAGGCTGGGAGGGACATCTGAAGATCAACGTGATTGACGTCCCCGCAAACAATGAAAAGCCCCTCAGGATATTTACACTGCAGCGAGGTGAGTAAGTCATGAATCTCTCCCTGGGCGTCATTAGCATTAGCATCAGGGGCTATGTAAATAACGCTGATTAGAATTACAGAATAGTCACGTGGCATGTAGTGCGGGCGACACCTAACTGTGATCAACTCCACGGCAGCTGAACAAGCTCTTTTTATCACAGCACAGTTCGTGCACCAATCTTTGTGTACGTAAATACAAACACCGCCACCTCGCGTTTTCCCCGTAGTCTCGATGCACCGGTCTGTTCTGAAAAATAGCCTTTCGTCCAGCTCGTAAACAGAGTCAGGAGTGTCTTCAGAAATCCACGTTTCCGTAAGACAAAGCACAGAACATCTTCTCATCTCCTCCGACGTGGTTACCCTCAAACGAAGTAGATCCATCTTGTTGTCGAGCGAGCGAACGTTAGACAGAAAAAGAGCCGGCATCGGGGGTTTACCGGTTTTAGCGTCTGCCCGCATTCTCGTCATAATTCCTGCACGACAACCTCTCTTCTTTTCACGAGAGCATCGCTTTCTTTTCTTTCCCCTGGATCGCATCTGTTTCCAGAAGGACGTTCTTAGCAGCTCCAATCTTCCGAGCTCTGATTTGAGTTCGTTGCTGATTTCAGCTGTGCCCTGTGGTAAATCCGCTCCGATTCTTAACAGTTCAGTTCGGCTGTAATTCACCCGCAAAAAACGCGCAGAGTCAGGTACAAAAACACTATTAAAATTACTAAAAACTAGAGATGATCCGGGAACTCGTGAAGCTGCGGCTGCACTGAGCGCGGCCATCATGGCTATATATATATATATATATATATATTTATATTTATCTCATAAAGAAAAACATACACTTCCTTCTGTGAAGCCACAGGAGGAGAGTTAAGGAGTGCTGTTCAGAAAAGCATGTTACTAGCCTTATTTTATAAAACGGACACTTTAAGTTTCTTATTTGTTTACATGCCTGCTCAGGTTCTGGTTCTGCTCAGGTTCTGGTTCTGCTCAGGTTCTGGCCAGGTTCTGGCCAGGTTCTGGTCAGGTTGTGGTCATGTCCTGGCCAGCCTGGCCAGGTTGTGGTCATGTTTTGGTATTTTAAGTTGAGCTGCTTATTTTAAATTAGACATTTATACTGTTGCACTAAACTTCAATGTGAAGAATTTTATTTTAAATCTTATTACTTGATTGTTCAATCTACCTCACAGAAGTACTCTGTTAAATGTTAAGGTAAATAAAATAAAAATGAAGGGACATCTGGATCTGTTTCTTTTTTTTCCCCTTCATTTTAAAAATGTATTTTAGAAGTATCGGATCGGGACTCGGTATCGGCCAATTCCTAAAATTAAAGGACTCGGACTCGGGGCCAGAAAAACCTGATCGGGACATCCCTAGTATTAACAATGTTTTGTGTTCAGTGGATGGCTCATCTTTAGTATTTACTTTTTGATTTTTTTATGGGAGTTGTAGGCATGTAACTAAAACTACGTTTTCTACCAGAAACACAATCAGATCATGTTTAAACACAATGTAATTTTGAATAACAAAATGGGATGTACATATATTTAGACAGTGCATAAAGTTAATCTGATAAAATTATATTTCAATTTACTGGAAAAGACAAATATAAAAGTCATAGTTAACATTAGTAACTCCACTTATGCTCTTTCCATAGTTACCAGCCAAACAACACTATTCAGAATCAGAATCAGAATAAGCTTTATCATTGCACCAAGGTACAGCGCGAACATTTGTGTAATGCTTGGTTGTACTTCCTTCTATCCTTGTTGAAACTCTTCAACTTTGAGCGGTGTGCAGATATCACATATCTCTATATGTGTTCTGTTGTTTTCTTTATTAAAAAATACATACAATACTTTGTGGTCTAGGAATGTTTAGCTTTGATGTGAGTCATGGAGACATTTTTATTACATTCTGAGCTTCAGTAATATTACATCAGGAGTTGCAGCAGTGCATGGAAGCCTGTAAAGCATAGCATTTGTACATCAGTGGTATCACACTGTGGTAACACAAGTCTGACATGTTCATCTGTTTATCAGATGCACTTGTCATTTGTTTTGTCACCAGTGTGCAGTCAGCAGGTTCTGATGTGTGTTTGAGAAACCTTATGTAATCACCCTGTGGGCCTTACTGCACAGTAGGATAAGGTGATAAGCCTTGGAAAGGCCCACTGTAGCTAAAAAACACACATCAACATTTGTTATACTTAAATAAAAAAGAAGGATTACTACTCTATCCAGTCAGACATCAGAATCTTAAATTATTCTTGAAATCTGTATATTAAAAATGGGGAAAACAGCTGTGTCAGAAGTATGCTTATACAAAGAACAAGTTTGAAATGTACCAACATTATAACCTAGACAATTATACGGTGATGTGCTTGGGCAGGACTCATCAGTAGAGGCAAGGAAACTGATCGAGGACAGGTGTGTTCAGTCATTTGAAGAGCAGCACGCTAGATAAAGGTTTCTCAAACAAATTGAGGGGGAGAGTTTTTGTGCTTTGGTTGTGGCAGCACCCTTTTGGAGGGAGGGTGTCGTTCGCAGTCATTTAGGACTGCCGGCAATGAAGACAGCAAGACAGGTGGTTAGGTGTTCCTGTGTCAGGAGGGGAGGTTGGGTGCCTCCTTTAGACAGCTAGGGCTGGGCTTTAGTAGGTGTAGTCACCACCTTGGACTCCTGCTTCTGTTCCTGTGAGCTGCTGTCCTGCCACTTGCTCTGATCCAGGAGGTCCAATTGTCATCCAGCTAAGTCAATGGGTGTTGGACGACATGACAAGCTTAGACCATGGGGAGGGGTCTCGTCGCTGAGTGAGCTAAGTGGACAACGTTAACTCATCTAATCTTTATTATAGGCCTTCACTTTTAGCTTGGGGTGAAGATCTTTTTAGGAGTAGATTCATAAATAAAGATTATTTTCATAATCTTCTGGTGTGTGGTGATTGTTTGATGGTTCTGACATTAGAGGCAAGATTCTCTGCCTGTGTGATCCACACATTCATTTCAATACTATTGACAATAAAACATACAATTTTTTTTCATGAACATCATCAGTGAAAGCACTGAAAAAACAATTTAGTTCAATAGTTCATGAGTCACTGAATCCAGTCAATCTGTTTCAAGCCAGATAAGACATACATTTTACAGATATGCTGTGATGAACTTATGATTTGTCCAGGGTGTACTTCACCTCTCGCACTGTGACTACTGGACATGGACACAAGTGACCCACCACATCCCAGAAAGAAAGAAGTGTGTAAAGATGGTGGATGGATTGATGGATTTTACATATGTATACCGGCACCTAAGTTTGTGTGATGGTTGCTGAGTCATTCCCAACAAATACTTTAAGCACAAAGACACAATATTTGAATCATGTTTATCATACACTAAAGTTTGACTCCATCTCTTTTACTCACAATGAGTTTCACTCAAAGACTTGCAATCTATATTCTTCTTTATTTACTAACCAGTAATTTATTTAAACTTAAGATGTGAGGTCTAGTATTTAAAACATTAAAAAGCTATAATATATTACAAATGTAATAGGCTAACAGATAAACAAGTGTTTAAAAGTCGAGGGTTAAAAGTGGAGGGTTACACATGGACAATCAATACTGTAGAATTTGGACAAATACATTTACAAAATTTAAATCCTGACCTACTAATCAATCAAGACCTTATGCTTATATGTCCATTATTGTGGACTTAAACTAAAGACTAAAAAATAAAAATAAAAACACATACGATAATGGTGCTAGATTATCTTTTAGATTTACAAAACGTAATTATGTAAAAGATATTTTGGACATTTAAAAGTTCAGCACTTGTGAAATCAAAGCTTACCCCATGTTTATATTCAATCTTTAACATATGTTGACAAACATGTCTGCCAACATCCATCAGAGGTGCTGCAACACCCTCTGCACTCATCCATCCATCTGTCCATTATGTTTACCCACTTCTTCCTTTTTCAGGTCATAGGGGTCACTGGGGTCACTGATTCCCATGTCCAGCCATAACTGTGCAATACCCTCACAAGTCCATCACAGGACCACATAGAGACAAACTGCCATTCACTCTCACTCACACCTAGGAACAATTTAGTTACCAATCAGCCTAACATACACGTTTTTGGTCTGTGGGAGGAAACCAGAGTAACCGGAGAAAACCCATGCATGCACTGAGAGCAGAGATGCTCACAAGTCATTTTTTGCAAGTCCAAGTCAAGTCTCAAGTCTCTGATCTCAAGTCCAAGTCAAGTCTCAAGTCTCTGATCTCAAGTCCAAGTCAAGTCCAAGTCAAGTCCCTAATATTTGAGTGACACCGTGAATGAATGTATGCTATTCATTCGCAAACAATGGACATTAAATGTCTCTCCTTTTAAAAATATCCAGGTTAACATTAGATTAACACACTGACGCTAAGCTTGTTTGTAGCAGCTGCTAACAACCTTTTAGGCAGTGACTGACTACACGTTACAGCTTATTTTTATCTGAATGTAGAGGCCAAAAAATTACATTAAATGACAAGAAAGTTCATTCTCAATAGTCCAGGTATCAAATCCGCTCATTCTCAATCCAGATGAACTGATTGAGAATGAGCGGATTACATTAAATGTCTCTCCTCAATTCAATTCAGTTCAGTTTATTTATACTGTATAGCTCCAAGTCACAAGTTGTCTCAGGGCACTGAACAGAAACAATCAAATATAAAAATAATAAGTTAACAGAAACTTTAATATAAAAATAATAAGTTAACAGAAACTTTAATATAAAAATAATGGTAACACTATTTATCTGAGGAGACTGCTTTGAGTTTAACTCCATGTTATAAAAAAGCTACAGTAGTTAGCCAGAGTTATTTCAGGATGAAATAATTTGAACTTCTGTTTGAATTTAATGCTATGAACTTTTTCCTTGAACTTTTTCCTTTTTGTTACATTTACCGGTACTATGAATTTCTCACAGGGCAGAGAGCCAACATGGAGGACTCACAAACATATACAGTATTATTATTATTATACAGTACAAATAATATTGTCCAGTGTCTGATGCTGCAGTCATGTTACTGAGCTCCCACTGATGGGCTAACCTGGTTCCACCACAGCAGCAGGATCCTCAGACAGAACAGCTGGTGGGATGTCCTGGTATCTGCAGCCCTCTCTCCATTTGTTTCTTCATGGACATGGAGCTGTGAAATTATGTTGTGCCCTTTCCTCAGCAAAACGCTCCTCCAGTGGAGACTTTCTGGACAGACTGCAGGAAGTTCCTAAACAAACAACAGGTTTATCAGTATTATCAGTAAAAAGAGATTATTAAATCATTTTTAAGACTGAGAATGTATACAATTATTAGCTCTGTTGTTATTGCCTAACTAACCTATTCAATAATTCTTCAAACTGTGACATTCACTCATAATGGAATGAAAGAGAACATAAACAGAAATTATATAATAATGAAAACTAAGCCAGCCACTAGGGAGCACAAGCCAGTGTATCTCTTGTGCCGGTCCCAAGCCCGGGTAAATGGTGAGGGTTGTGTCAGGAATGGCATCCGACGTAAAACACTTGCCAAAACCATAATGCGAGTTCATCAAAGTGAAACCATACCGGATCGGTCGAGGCCCGGGTTAACAACGTCCGCCACCGGTGCTGTTGACAAACAGGGTGCCGGCGGAAATTGTACTACTGTTAGTCGAAGACGCCGAGGAGGAAAACGTGTCAGGAGACAGAGGGAGAGGAGGAAAGTGAAGAATGTAGGACTGAGGGTTGCAACTCTAAATGTGGGGACAATGACAGGCAAAGGTAGAGAGCTGGCTGACATGATGCAGAGAAGAAAGGTAGATGTTTTATGTGTCCAAGAGACCAAGTGGAAGGGCAGCAAGGCTCGCAGTATTGGAGCAGGGTTTAAACTGTTTTACCATGGTGTGGATAGAAAGAGAAATGGAGTAGGGGTGGTCCTGAAGGAGGAGTTGGCAAAGAATGTAGTAGAGGTGAAGAGAGTGTCAGATAGGGTGATGTGTCTAAAGGTAGAAGTAGAAGGTCTGATGCTAAACATAGTAAGTGGTTATGCTCCACAGGTTGGATGTGATGAGGAGGAGAAAGATAAATTTTGGAAAGATTTGGATGAAGTGATAGAGAGTATTCCCAGGGAGGAAAGAGTGGTGATTGGAGCAGACCTGAATGGACATGTTGGTGAAGGAAACAGAGGGGATGAGGAAGTGATGGGTAGGTTTGGTGTCAAGGAAAGAAACCAGGAAGGACAGATGGTGGTGGATTTTGCCAAGAGAATGGAAATGGCTATAGTCAATACCTATTTCCAAAAGAGGGAGGAACATAGAGTGACCTATAAGAGTGGAGGAAGGAGT
>JBBPBX010023442.1:0-17604 GCA_038048925.1 Garcialebias charrua | reverse complement strand
CAGGCTTAAAAAGCGCATAGCACAGAATCAATTCATTTCTGATATTTACATTTAGACAATTGAAGCTTTGAAACCTCCTCCCTGGGCTGCCACCTTACCGTGGTGGAGGGGTTTGAGTGTCCCAATGATCCTAGGAGCTATGCTGTCAGGGGCTTCATGCCCCTAGTAGGGTCACCCAAGGCAGACAGGTCCTAGGTGAGGGACCAGACAAAGTGCAGCCCAAAGACCCCAATGATGAGTAACACTAATGGAATCAATGTTCCCTCGCCCGGACGCGGGTCACCGGGGCCCCACTCTGGAGCCAGGCCCGGAGGTGGGGCACGTTGGCGAGCGCCTGGTGGCCGGGCTTTTACCCATGGAGCTCGGCCGGGCACAGCCCGAAGAGGAGACGTGGGTCCCCCTTCCCATGGGCTCACCACCTGTGGGAGGGGCCAAAGGGGTCGGGTGCAATGTGGGATGGGTGGTGGCCGAGGGCGGGGACCCTGGCGGTCTGATCCTCGGCTACAGAAGCTGGCCATTGGGACATGGAATGTCACCTCTCTGGTGGGGAAGGAGCCTGAGCTAGTGTGTGAGGTTGAGAGGTTCCGGCTAGAAATAGTCGGACTCACCTCAACGCATGGCTCTGGCTCTGGAACCAGTTTCCTTGAGAGGGGTTGGACACTCTTCCACTCTGGAGTTGCCCCTGGTGAGAGGCGCCGAGCAGGAGTGGGCATACTTGTTGCCCCCCATCTTGGTGCCTGTACGTTGGGGTTCACCCCGGTGAACGAGAGGGTAGCCTCCCTTCGCCTACGTGTGGGGGGACGGGCTCTGACTGTTGTTTGTGCCTATGCGCCAAACGGCAGCGCAGATTACCCACCCTTTTTGGAGTCCTTGGAGGGGGTATTGGAGAGTGCGCCTCCTGGGGACTCCCTTGTTCTACTGGTGGGCAATGACAGTGAGACCTGGAGGGGTGTGGTTGGGAGGAACGGCCCCCCTAAATCGTCATGGATTGTCCATAATGAACACCATGTTCAGGCATAAGGGTGTACATATGTGCTCTTGGCACCAGGACACCCTAGGTCGCAGTTCGATGATCGACTTTGTTGTCGTCTCATCTGATCTGCGGTCGCATGTCCTGGACACTCGGGTGAAGAGAGGGGCGGAGCTGTCCACTGACCACTACCTTGTGGTGATTTGGCTCCGATGGTGGGGGAGAATGCCGGTCAGACCTGGCAGACCCAAACGTATTGTGAGGCAGAGGCGGCCGCCACTAGAGGGCGCTAGGGGCACCGCCCCTCCTTGGAACTGCAGCTCTTCTTCTTCACCATTTGAAGATTTTATTTTATTTTTTTATAAAAGTGAAATAATAAAATAAAAATATTTCGAAATGCATGCATATATGTTTTTAGTTGTGTAGGATAAATATTTTATGAGTAATGATTGTTTCAAAAAACGTTTTTTGATTGTGACGTACTTCCAGTTTCCCCGCTGGGCGCCGCCTGCGGCTTTTCCATTGAATCTAATTATAACTAGCGGCCGTAGTTTATGTCCCATCTGTCCAAAACTATTGGACTGTACAGGTCGCATTTTCCGTCGCCCTCGAGCCTGGACTCGTCTCTTATCGCCACGGATCGCCAGCGCTTCCGGTTCGAGCCAGGAGGGAGGGGGAGCAGGGGGGACCATCTCTGTTTACACTCAGAGCTGATCACACGGCCAACTAGCGACGTTGAAACAGCAGTAATTATTAATGGTGCCTTTCTACACAGGTAAGCAAGTAATAATTGTGAGTTATAAATCTCTAAGCGCACATGAGCAAAGTTTGAGCTGTTCTCATCTGTGTGCTGACGTGGTGTCGTGTGTTGCTATCAGTCACACAGCTAGCTACTAGCTGTGCTTATGAATGTTGTGGTGTTTCTTTATCTAATGCTTATTACTATTCCTGACTGATATGGCTCTCAACTAGATGTTACAAAAGTGTTTTCTAAACACCCTGATGCATGCTCAATAATCCAGGTAGAAAAATCTAAAAAAGCTAAGTCTGGTCCTCTGGACATTCAAAATTTGAATGTCCAGAGGACCAGACTTAGCTTTTTTAGTGTTTTCTAAACGTTATGTGTTTAATATTATGACTATCAGGTGTTTATGTATTAATATTTTGATTATCAGATGTTCGTGTGTTAATATAATGATTGTCAGTTGTGTGTTAATGTTATGATTATCAGATGTTCATGTGTTGTGTTAATATTATGAATATCAGATGTTCATGTGTTAATGTTATGATTATCAGATGTTCATGTTTTTAACTCAAGCTTGTGTACAAAAGTTGAGCTGAAGTCAAACCTGTTAATTATCAGACAATATCAACTTTTATATTCACCAGATGTCTGCTATATCAATCAATCACCTTTATTTTTCCAGTTAGTCAGTTGAGATGGAGATCTCTTTTACAAGGGTGACCTGGTCAAGTGGTCAGCAGCACACGTCAAATGTAATTGACAATAAGCATTTGCATTTACCAAAAAAGATGGTTTTATGAACTTGTTTGTAGCTGAGGAATGAGATAAACCAGAGAAATATTATGCTTTCTGACTATTTTATCAAATTTAAGTGTATTCATTAAAACTGACCATATACTTAGTGTCAGGCTGACTTTTTAGTGAGGCAGCTTTTGCTTTGAAGACACTGATTATGTGGGAGAAGCAAGGGCCCTGCTCTTTTTCACATATAACTTTGTTTTTATTGGCAAAAGTTGCAACAATCTAGTCAAAGTAACAAATGTTATCCCTCACCCGTGCCTTGCACCGACTCACACAAAAACATGTTTGTGTTAAGATGAGAGTGAAGTCATTATAGACACGCACGCACACATACCATGCATACACATTCACACACCTCAAAGGTATAAAATAGGAGGCGCTCGGATGGACATCTGAAGTCTACCGTGGGTCTGATCAACGCCCGGTGTTGTTGCATTGAAGAACATATCTCCCACCGAACGAAGCGGCTTCCTCGTTTGTATCAACGGTGAGGGATTCTGATCTTTTTATTTCAATGCCTTTTTCTGAGTGTGTGTGAAAGCTTGAGGCTTTGCTGTTGTTCGTGGCGGGGTTTAAAATTGATGCTTAACCCTAGCAAATAACAGTATGTGTTGTTTTGAGCATGTTTATGCTTTGCAGAGTTTCATTGTATCTGTGTCAACTTTTTATTAAAGCATACTGAAGTACACAGTTCTGAGAGTGTGTTTTCATTGTACCGACCTTTTTCCCGAGTCCTGCACAAAATATAATAAAATATCGTAAGACATTTTGGCGCTGCAAGCAGGGTTTTGGAGAAAAAGGCTGTACAATGTTTAAGAAAAGAGATAAAGCAGATGCAGGAGTGAAAACTGAGTTGGTGGAGGGGTGGAGGGATGTCCAGTACCAACAAATTGCTGCATGTTTGCGAGGCAGTGGGGGATGCCCTTCTCCTTGTAATGATTCTTTAAATGCTGAGAATTCAGTCGGTGGAGGTTGCTCCTCCTGTCTCCTCGGTTCCCAGTAAAAATGTCAGAATTATGGAGCTAGGCTCTCTGGGTGAATGGAATTCAACTCGAGATGAACATTAACTGACGACGCGCGGGCCAAAAAGGGATGCTCAGAAAAACACGGGACCCACTCGCTCTGATCTCTGGAGAGCATTAATTAAATCAGGGGTTTCTCCTAATTAAATAGATGGATTGCCTACGGATGAGTTGAGGTCCAGATGTAAACAGAGAGGCTTGAAAGTGTATTGTGCTAGTTATGACGTGGAAATTTTAACACAGGCCCTGAGCAACGTTTTCCAAACCGCTCCTGTTCTTCCTCCAATCTCCTCAGCTGAGCTCAGACCCACGCGCGCCAGCACAGTGCGGTTGCAGAGCGAGGAGGGGAGCGGGGAGGGGAGCAGGGTTGCTCAAGTTAAGCTCAGACCCACCTGTGGTAGTGCAGTGGGAGAGTGGAGCGAGGAGGGGAGCCAGGCTGCTCATGTTGAGTTAGAAAGAGACTCCTCGGAGGAGGAGATCATTAGAGTCAGAACTGTGAAGCAGAAAAAAAGAACAGAAAAGGCAAACAAAGAACACAGTTATATCCAGATTTACACGATCTGATGGACTTCGAATAGGAAAAAAGCCAGGCCCCAGAAATAAGGATTACAAATTGGTCAACAGATGACATTAGACCGCATGTTCAGATAGAAATTTATTGGAAGAATAAAAATGTTCAAAAAGTGCTGGCACTCGAAACAGGGGCTGAGGCTACGTTAATTCACGGAAACCCTGACAGAATAAATGGTCCTGTTGTTCCCCTTTCAGGTCTGGGAGGAAACATGATTTTTGGAAAAAGTATGACTATACCTTTAAAAATTGGAAAATGCAGTCAGGACCAGTGGAGCTGCAGGTGTCTGCTATCAATGATTATGCTTACTGGAGTTTGTGGCAGAAACAGGGGCGTGTGAGAAAACCTTTAGGCTTTTGGTCTAGAAAACTGCCTCCTGCAGGAGTAAGATATACTCCTTTTGAAAAGCAGCTGTTGGGCTGTTATTGTGCTTTGCTTGAAACTGAAGCTCAGACTGCTGGACATGAAATTTTGATGAGAACTCGCATACCTATTTTGAACTGGGTCATGAGTGAGCCCACCACCCACAGAATAGGAACAGTTCAGGAAGCCAACATCATTAAATGGAAGTGGTATGTGTCTGAACGAGCTAAACCAGGAGAGAAGGGAGTAGTATCTGTTTTGCATGATGAAGTTGTTGACATTCCAGAGGAAGGAGAACAGGCTTTTGAAGTTGAACAGTTGGCAGAGTCCCCAGTAAAGTCTGGAAAGTGTAGATGGAAAGCAGGTGCTTTTGATCCGGCGCAGAATAAGACCCTGGAAGAAACGGGGGAGGGAGGAAGCAGTCAGTGGGCTGAATTAAAGGCTGTGCACATGGTGATCATGCAGGCAGGTAAAAGAGTGGGCAGCAGAGAAACATGTTGAGTGGGTATATCATATTTCATATTATCCACAGGCTGCTGGGCTGATTGAGAGAATGAATGGATTGTTGAAAGAGATGTTGTGAAAATTAAATGACAAACATGATCTAACAAACTGGAAGTTAAATTTGTCACAGGCTGTGTCTCAACTGAATAACAGACCAATTGCACCAAGTACCACTCCCCTAAATCGAATGATTAATGTGTACAGCACCCCAGACACCATTCAAGCAGGGGTCATTGATGCAGATTATCAAGGGGAGCTGGGCGTGGTCTGTAACCATCAAAATGACAGCCCTTTGGTGCTGGAAAAAGGAGACAAAATAGCACAGTTACTTATTAAGCCATGTGACATGTCAACAGTGATGGAAATTCCTGCACCTGTCACAGTGACCATTAGAGGAACTGGTGGCTTTGGTTCCACTAACAAACCTGGAGCCAAAGTATGGGTGAGACAGGAAAATGGTCCTCGTGCTGCAGAAATAATAGCACAAGGAACAGATGCAACAGTTTCAGTGTTGTATTCAGGAGAGGAAAAATGGATAAATGTACCTGTCAAAAACTGTTATTTGAGAGAAAATTAATTGATCTTTCTCTGTCTGTAAGCAGTATTTCTTGTTTCCACAGCTTGATGTTTCCCTGGTCTTTGTTGACGGGCGGATCAAGTTCATCACGGGGCCAAGATGACCGACGGTCATGGCAAGCGCCAACCAAATGGCAGTGTCGGCTGTTTGGGCACCGTGTTCCTGGTCAGCCTCTCCTCAGCAACACCAGGACAAATGCTGAGTGAGGTAGAAAAACCTCATGTTGTTGTACGAGCAAAGATGCTTCAGACAAAAATAAAAAGCAACCTGACCTGTACATCCAATAACCTTTGCTGGGTTAGTCAAGTTGCCAGTGACTGTCCGATTTACATGTGCCCAAAATGCTTCAGAGGGCATGATGTCCCAATAACCATGACTGTACATTGGAAGGTGCTGTTCCCACCTTTACCACGTTGCTCGAGAATTAAAAGGGCGTGGTATGACACCTTACTGGGAGGAACTGGAACTGTCTTGGGTTTGTCAAATACAATTGATGGCGAGGTGACCAGATCCATGTTGTCCACTACGGGGCAGCATACATCGACAGCAATCCATCAGGTTGGGGTGTGGATGCCATCAGTGGTAATGACCCAAGTAGAGACTGCCAAACTGCTCCTTAAAGGACTGGACTGGCAATTAAAAATGTGGGGTGAAACAGAAGAGATACTTCAGAACTTGACACAGGCTTTGAATTGGACCACGTGTAGTCTACAATCCTTACATGCACAGGTGCAGAAGGAGCGCTTCCAAAGGGTGGTGACGACGAAGAATCATCATGAATGGCGCAGGTTGTGGAACATCTCGAGTACATATTGGTTGGTTTTGAAACCAGAAATGACAAAATGTGATGAAAAAATGTGTGAGGGACATTGGGTACAATATCTGATTAATGACACAACTACAGTATGCAAGTATCATGTTTTACCTGTAATTACTGTACAAGGGTATTGGTTTTTGAAAATAAAAGGTGAATGGTTTGAGCCAAGGACAAACTTCACTTATGACATGCAACTGTGCGAGACTGCAGACAAAGGAGTGATATGTATGTTGCAAACAGGTCACATTAACCCGTGTATAACCAGAGATGGGGTGTTGTGTGATTGGGTTCATGAACCAGCTAGGGACATGCTATGGCAGATCGGACCACACACGTTATGCGTAGCAACAATTAAGAGCCATCCACAATTACCCACGGTGCCTTTCTCTGGCTGTTTGTATGGTGTTCACTTGTGGAGTTGGAACAACCAGACTTATCGATTAACCAATTACAGTTCAAGCACCCGTCTGACTGAGGTACAGTGGCAATTTCTGCATGTACCGTGGCGGGTCTCCCTGGCTCGTTTCAAGCGCGCGTTGAACGATTCCATGGAGCTAAAACAGATGATTGAATCCCATAAGTCTAACGTTTCTGATTTAACAGTGTCCACATACATTGCACAGGGGAAGGTTTTGCATGCGGCTAAACTCATCGAACAGCGTCGGCCCACCATTGGTGGGACATATTCACAGGAATGTCATCGACGGCGCGAGCATATGCAGTCCCTCCTTTGCTAATTTTAGTGCTTTGCTTAGTAGTATTAACTTTGTGTAACATGTTTTTATATTAAACGCACGAAAGATCGTATAATTAGATTGGTTTATAACACAGCTCTGGAATGAAGATTACGGTTACAATAAGAGATCATTGGTTTGGAACTCAGAGAACTACTATTGAAATAGATACAACGGTAAGACCTGATACGTTAGTACGGGATTATTGGGTTAGTGGAAATAGGATATATCAAGTCATTGTTCATGAAGGTGATCGGGTTTCTTTCCTTGATTTGGTTTGCGCGAGTGTGGAAAGATGGATGGGCATATATTGGCGAGTGCCCTATGAGGTCACAGGACAAAATTTTCAAAATTAGTCAAAAATCAAAGGGTGGGATGAGGAATGAGATAAACCAGAGAAATATTATGCTTTCTGACTATTTTATCAAATTTAAGTGTATTCATTAAAACTGACCATATACTTAGTGTCAGGCTGACTTTTTAGTGAGGCAGCTTTTGCTTTGAAGACACTGATTATGTGGGAGAAGCAAGGGCCCTGCTCTTTTTCACATATAACTTTGTTTTTATTGGCAAAAGTTGCAACAATCTAGTCAAAGTAACAAATGTTATCCCTCACCCGTGCCTTGCACCGACTCACACAAAAACATGTTTGTGTTAAGATGAGAGTGAAGTCATTATAGACACGCACGCACACGCACCATGCATACACATTCACACACCTCAAAGGTATAAAATAGGAGGCGCTCGGATGGACATCTGAAGTCTACCATGGGTCTGATCAATGCCCGGTGTTGTTGCATTGAAGAACATATCTCCCACCGAACGAAGCGGCTTCCTCGTTTGTATCAACGGTGAGGGATTCTGATCTTTTTATTTCAATGCCTTTTTCTGAGTGTGTGTGAAAGCTTGAGGCTTTGCTGTTGTTCGTGGCGGGGTTTAAAATTGATGCTTAACCCTAGCAAATAACAGTATGTGTTGTTTTGAGCATGTTTATGCTTTGCAGAGTTTCATTGTATCTGTGTCAACTTTTTATTAAAGCATACTGAAGTACACAGTTCTGAGAGTGTGTTTTCATTGTACCGACCTTTTTCCCGAGTCCTGCACAAAATAAAATAAAATATCTTAAGACATTAGCAGCCCTTAAACATTTTTCTTCCAATGTACAGGAGGACATGGCAGGAGGTGATGATGAGTGGATCCTCTGGTCCAGCCTGAATGTTTCTGAGAAGTGGAGTCGCCACTGCACAGTACCCAAATACTGTAATAATACCAGTGGTGGAGAAAGTACTCAAACACTGTACTTAAGTAAAAGTACAAATAAACAGACAAAAATTTACTCTAGTAAAAGTAGAAGTACCATATTAATATTTTTACTTAAGTAAAAGTAAATAAGTACTTGCTTTTAAAAATACTTAAAGTATTAAAGTAAAAGTACTTGCTGAATGTATTAACTAATGCAATGGTCTACAATACCATTAAGTGTGCGTACTGTATGCATATTTTCTGAAATACATTAATAGTGTTGAGCCATTTTAATGAACAATGCTGCAGATAATGCATGTTTTTATTGTGTTTACTCTGTGACACAGTTCACACTTGGACTTTTGATTCTGTGTGTCAGAATTTCAGTGATGAGTTAAATACCATTAAGCAAAATAAGAAAGAGGAATGATTATACCTTTGAAAGTTTTTATTTAACACAAAATAAAACCAATGTGTCATTTTAACTGCAGTAAACACATTTAAGTAAAAGTTGTCTGTTTGAAAAAAGGAGCATTAGACACAACTAACAAAGGAATAGATCACTTCAACTCGTTTGTCATCAACTCTAGTTAAAATATTGTCTAGTCAATCTTGTAATGGATCAACAATGAACAATACTTTAACTTCCTGACAACATTTTCAAAACTTGGTCCTGAGTGTTGAGACATTTGGAGAAATCTCTTGTCTCCTAACATCCCATGAACTGACACATTTTAATATTGCAGCAAGAATTTCTTGTTCAAGTTCAGAAGAAGTTGGTTTTCAAAGTTTTTGAGTCCATGTCTGGCTCTTTAGGGAGAGAGAATCTGTCCTGCTGTACTGAACAGTCTTTCAATAGTCTTTCAATAATAGTCTTTCACTTTTGTGTTGTTGTTATTTCTTCACAGCTCACATCGTGGACTTTCCTCATGGATGGACGTGTGTCCACTCTGTCCTGCCTGCCTGCCTCTCTCTCTAGCACCTCTCCATCATTGCACCACACCAATCAGGTTAGGACAAGATGTTTGTCATTTTCAGGTCTTCACAGGTCCACCTGTAAGTGCACATGTTCACTTTTGTGTTGTTGTTATTTCTTCACAGCTCACATCGTGGACTTTCCTCATGGATGGACGTGTGTCCACTCTGTCCTGCCTCTGTCGTCCAGGACATCAGTCCTGCCTGTCTCTGGTGTCCTTCCATCTGCCTCCATCCATCACCTGTGTCAACACCTTCTGCATGTATGACTGCTGCAAAAACAAACAAAAAAACACCTGTTCTGATGGACAGAACTGCTCACATCAGGACCACACCACTGAGCCCACACCTGGCCTAAAATGCTCCCATCATTCATGGTTGAGCACTGGCTAAGCAGTTCCATCTGATCCAGGTTTGAACTTGAGAAAAACATCAGTGTCTACCTACACTTCAGTCAAAGTAAGGACATTTTGTTTCCTTGTTTCCTTTTTCTGCTGCTTCTAGCTTTTTTTAGAGTTCATGGACTTTTTATGCACATGGACTGCACACAAACACAAACACCACATGGACTGCACACAAACACAAACACCACATGGACTACACTGGTTTAAAAAACATGATGGTTGCATGGATGTGATTTTCGGCTGATTTGGTGCTGATTCATGTCAATAAGCTGGTGCTGCTGCTGCTGCTGCTGGATGGATGGATGAATGGATGGGAGTTCCTGCTGATTTGCTGGATTTTGATGTTAACAGCTCTTGCTCAAAGAGAAGTGTTCATGTTTCATGGTTGAACTCATTTGCAGATTATGGCTGAGAACTGTTCAGGAAGAGATTTGTACTGTACAGTATTTTGTATGCTTTGTCTGTGCTGGAAAAAACATTACAGTACTGTACCTGCTGTACTGGTTTTGTGTGTTTATGGATGAATGTGTGGTATAATGTATTATCTAAGTGTTTGTAAATAAAGTTCTGTGCATGTTTATGGCACAGGATGTCCGCTTGTTCAGTCTCATGCCGTTAAATGTGTGTGCGTCGCTCCGTTAACGGTATAGCCGCGACCTACGTCAGAAATGCAGACCTACGACAGGCACGTGTTTTTGGTCCGCGAGATACTGCAGAATCGACCTAAGTCACACTCGTAGGTCCGGATCCCTGACGTAACTCGAGGGTTCCCTGTATAGCCCCCCCTGGTGAAAATGTCAAGAGCCGCCACTTTTGTGAGGGTCTGCTGGGAACGTCTGGCAGTGTCTCCCGTAAGACGGAGCTTTAACTCCCACCTCCGGGAGAGCTTTGAACACGTTCCGAGGGAGGCGGGGGACATTGAGTCCGAGTGGGCCATGTTCCGCGCCTCTATTGTCGAGGCAGCTTATCAGAGTTGTGGCCGCAAGGTTGTTGGTGCCTGTCGTGGTGGCAACCCTGGACACCGGCGGTGAGGGATGCTGTCAAGCTGAAGAAGGAGTCCTATTGGGCCTTTTTGGCCTGTGGGACCCCGGAAGCAGCAGATAGGTACCGACAGTCCAAGCGGCATGCGGCTCGGGTGGTTGCTGAGGCAAAAACTCGGGCGTGGGAGGAGTTCGGAGAGGCCATGGAGAATGACTTCCGTATGGCTTCGAGGCGATTCTGGTCCACCATCCGGCGTCTCAGGGGGGGAAAGCGGTACGCGACCAACACCATTTATGGTGGGGATGGCGTGCTGTTGACCTCAACTCGGGATGTTGTGAGTCGGTGGGCGGAATACTTCGAAGACCTCCTCAATCCTACTGGCACGTCTTCCACTGAGGAAGCGGAGCCTGGGGACTTTGGGTCGGGCTCTCCAATCTCTGGTGCTGAGGTCACCGAGGTGGTTAAAAAGCTCTGCGGTGGCAGGGCTCCGGGGGTGGATGAGATTCACCCTGAGTTCCTTAGGGCTCTGGATGTTGTGGGGTTGTGTTGGCTTACTTCAACGCTCACGTGGGCAATGACAGTGAGACCTGGAGGGGTGTGGTTGGGAGGAACGGCAATATTGCGTGGACATCGAGGGCAGTTCCCTTGGATTGGCAGACTGGGGTGGTGGTTCCCCTATTCAAAAAGGGGGACCGTAGGGTGTGTTCCAACTATAGGGGGATCACACTCTTAAGCCTCCCTGGTAAGGTCTATTCAGGGGTTCTGGAGAGGAGGGTCCGTCGGATAGTCGAACCTCGGATTCAGGAGGAGCAGTGTGGTTTTCGTGCTGGTCGTGGAACACTGGACAGCACAGCAGGGTCCTGGAGGGCGCGTGGGAGTTTGCCCAACCAGTTTACATGTGCTTTGTGGACTTGGAAAAGGCATTCGACCGCGTCCCTCGGGGGGTTCTGTGGGGGGTACTCCGGGAGTATGGGGTACCAGGCCCATTGATATGGGCTGTTAGGTCCCTGTACGACCGGTGTCAGAGCTTGGTCCGCATTGCCGGCAGTAAGTCAGGCTTGTTTCCAGTGAGAGTTGGACTCCGCCAAGGTTGCCCTTTGTCACCGATTCTGTTCATAACTTTTATGGACAGAATTTCTAGGCGCAGCCAAGGTGTTGAGAGGATCCGTTTTGGTGGCCTTAGAATCGCTTCTCTGTTTTTTGCAGATGATGTGGTCCTATTGGCTTCATCAGATCGTGATCTACAGCTTTCGCTGGAGCGGTTTGCAGCCGAGTGTGATGCGGCCGGGATGAGGATCAGTTCCTCCAAATCCGAGGCCATGGTCTTGAGCCGGAAAAGGGTAGCATGCCCTCTCCGGGTCGGGGAGGAGGTCCTGCCCCAAGTGGAGGAGTTTAAGTATCTCGGGGTCTTGTTCACGAATGAGGGAAAACTGGAGCGTGAGATCGATAGGCGGATAGGTGCAGCATCCGCAGTGAAGCGGGCGCTGTCGTGGTGAAGAGAGAGCTGAGTCGAAAGGCAAAGCTCTCAATTTACCGATCGATCTACGTTCCCACCCTCATCTATGGTCATGAGCTTTGGGTTGTGACCGAAAGAACGAGATCTCGGATACAAGCGGCTGAAATGAGTTTTCTCCGCAGGGTGTCTGGACTCTCCCTTAGAGATAGGGTGAGAAGCTCAGTCATCCGGGAGGGACTCGGAGTAGAGCCGCTGCTTCTCCACATCGAGAGGAGCCAGTTGAGGTGGCTCGGGCATCTGGTTAGGATGCCTCCTGGACGCCTCCCTGGTGAGGTGTTCCGGGCATGTCCCACCGGGAGGAGACCCAGAGGAAGACCCAGGACACGCTGGAGGGACTATGTTTCTCGGCTGGCCTGGGAACGCCTTGGGATTCCCCCAGAGGAGCTGCTCCAAGTGGCTGGGGAGAGGGAAGTCTGGGCCTCCCTACTTAGGCTGCTACCCCCGCGACCCGACCCCGGATAAGCGGAAGAAAATGGATGGATGGATGGATGGAAGCTTTGAAACAAAATTAAGAGCTTCTTTTAATAAATGACATGTAAATAACAGCTTTATTCAATGGGATATAAATTTTAATTGAAGACAACTAATCTAGATTATTAATAAAATTAATGAGTAAAAGTACAGTAACTGTTTTTCTAGATTTTTGTTTTTGTTTTAGACATGTCCAATAGAGGGCGTGAGAGAGCCAGGACATGGGCCAGAGTCTGCTCAACCTGGAGTAAACATGCAACCATCCATCCATTATTTTTACAGCTATTTCCTTTTTGGGACATGGGGGTGACTGGTGTCCATGTCCTGATAAACCAAGTTCTGTAAAATGTGCATGGCTCCCACTGCCGGGGTCCAGATGAAGACTAAATTGGTTTCAACATGTTGCAGGTTTTAAGTAGAACAACTTCTTCTTATACGGTGGATCTGCTTGAGTCTGAGCAAACAACCTGAAAATGCCTACTTCTTGTCTGCTCCCTGATACACAAAATATGTTTTTAAAGTCCTGCGATCAATCTCTGTGTAATCTGTCATAATCCAGGTGTCTGCAAAAATCTGATAGTTACATTTGAATGTTAACTCTGCAGGTCCTCCTGTTAATTGTGCTTCAGTTACTGATCATTGTGTGAAACTGCATCTCCTGCCAGATGATGTACAGCTCAAGCTCTGTGAGCTAAATCGGACTGGTCAGACTGGGTAAACAGGCCAGAGGGAGGCAATTTTTGCCAGATGATGCAGTGAGAATGTTAGGCCCTTTTTGTGTGAAGAGAGTTGGGTTTTGGACCTGGGTTAATCCCATGTGAAAACAGCCCTGCGTGCACTCTGCTCTCCTGGGCTCCTGGATAAATACCAGTCAATTAGAAGTGTCTGGAACGGGTTTTAGGAAGGAGTTACTGCGGCAGCACCACAGAGGACAGGTTAGGAGTTCTTGTTCCAGTTTTATTTTTAAACTGTTGACAAAAGCTGAGCTGAAACTCAGCAAGACTGCAAGGAAGTAAAACAGCCTGTAAAAAGAAGGGTAATACTTTTATTTTATTAACATTTGACTTAACAAATGAGGAAAGTTTTATAAGAACAGAAGGAGTTATTTTATATTATTTTAATGCACTAAGCTGTTGGTCTGAGTCTTGTCTCTTAATAAGTGAGCACACAGCTTGAGGTCAGATCTTACAGAGATGTCTCTGCAGCGGTAGAATCACTCTTTTTGTCCTCCATCGTAGAGCGAGCAGGGGGAATTGGAAATGCCTCCGTCCTTTCGTCCTTCGGTCCTTGCATGCTGTGAGCAGGATGACCTTAAAGGTGGGGTGACATGATTTTTTTACTATGCATAAAATTGCTCAAAATATATATATATTATCATTTAAATATGTTAGATTTGCAAACAAAATGATAAATCACTTTAATTTTGCTTTAAAAGTGATTTTGAACTTCAAGCCGTGTTTAATCATGGGAAATCCGATTACACGCGAACTGTGAGTAGTGAATCTTTGAGTAGTGTGAGGCAGAGCTCTGGGCTTGTCACAGTGCGCGCGTGTGAGCAGCTCGACATGAAGGTAAGTCTGATACAGCATCAGACCTAAATTAGATCCTGTTGTTTCTTGTTCCATCACCCAAACTATTTTCTGCTTCCCAAAATGAAGACAAATAGCTCAAATCTTCACATAGATTGATAAATTTGTCGGTTTTAAATTGTCCGCTATTAAAGAGACCAGAGCCCTCTGCCTCTCACTACGTCACAGATGGTGCGTTCGTGTGTAATCGGATTTCCCATGATTAAACACGGCTTGAAGTTCAAAATCACTTTTAAAGCAAAATTAAAGTGATTTATCATTTTGTTTGCAAAAACAAACATATTTAAATGATAAAATATATATATATTGAGCAATTTTATGCATCGTATAAAAAAATCATGTCACCCCACCTTTAAGTAAACTATAAGTGAGGTACCAACTTCCATTTTGGTGTGTGGCTGCATATAAGAAAAGTCACTTTTGAAATTGGGTTGCCATGTCAACAAAACTGATATTTTCTGTTCAGGAATTCAGAACGGGTCAGAGCCTCAGACAGGTCCTCCTTAGTCACTCCTTAGTGACTTAACCACTTATGAACCGCTGAAAAGAGATCCAGGAAGTGGTTACAAGAAGAAGTTGATAGATTGCTGGAAAATTTTGGAGCAGGACAAGGCTATTGATTGTACATTATTCTGTACCACAGACTGTACCCAGGGGAGGCCACGCCTAGTCTGTATGGTTTACCCAAAATCCACAAACAAGCTGTGTCCCAATCCGACGGCTGCATACTACCAAGGACCCGGCCTACCCGGTACACGCAGGCCGGGTCCTTCAAAGACCAGGTAGACCGGAAGTTCACGGCTGTGAATTTCTTTTGAATTGGGACAGGTCTAGCCTTCACGGTTACGTCGGAGCAGAGCCATATAAAGTGAGAGTTGCGACACTTCCATAGAGATCCGTTGTAAGAATGGAATGCGGAAGTCACGTGGGTCATGGAGGGGGCGATTTGTTCCATGCTCTGTTTAACAGTCTGACTCTGCCTGCAGTAGCGCTCCGTTGCCGCCAGAGGGCGCAGCTCCACAAGGTTTCCATGGCCGTTGTTTGGAACGATTGACTGCCAGTTGGCGACTTCAAAGAGTGTCAGAACTCTCTATATATACGGCTCTGCGTCGGAGTACGTCATGTTGCCTAGCAACCGTGACAGCGCTCAGCCTAAAAAAGGAGCTTGAAATGCTGTTGTTTTTACAGCTTTTTTTAATTCTAGAGGAAATACAGAACTTTATTGCTGCTGGTGGCATGTTTTATATCTTCTGCTGACAGATATATCCAACTTACTTTTTTTTTGGCTATAAACGGTATTTTCATTTGATTTGATTTGATTTGATGTTTATTCATTCATTTTAAAAGAACAATACAAGACAGTTTCATCAGATACAAGATTACAAGTAGGATAAAATGAAGGGAGCAGAAAGAAGATGAAATCTTATTATATCTGCCCCTATTTCACAGTTTGTTCAACCAATGATAACTTTCAAGCAACATCACAGAATGAATAGTTCTACCTATTTTCCTAACTGTAATACACAAACTACATCACAAAATGAATAATTCTACTTAATTTTCCTGACTGTAAAACATAAACTAGATCACAAAATGAATAATTCTACTTAATATTTCTAACTGTAATACACAAACTACATCACCCATAATTCTAATTAATTTTCTAATTCTAATTTTTTTTTTTTTTTTTATAATTTTATTTAATTTTCCTATTTTTTTTTTTTAATTTTCCTAACTGTAATACACAAACTAGATCATAAAATGAATAATTCTACTTAATTCTACTTAATTTTTCTAATTGAAATACACAAACTAAAAGATGGCACAACATCAAGATGTTCACAAAATGAATAATTCTACTTAATTTTCCTAATTGTAATACACAAATTCATCACAAAAATGAATAATTCTACTTAATTTTCTAACTGTAATACACAAACTGCTTCATAAAATGAATAACTCTACTTAATTTTTCTAACTATAATACACAAACGTACATCATAAGTACAACATAATTGTAATACACAAACACGCAAGATTACATCATATATAGTTTTTGAGCAAGTCCTTTTTGACCTTTTTCTTAAATGTATACATTGATCTTTCATTTTTAACATCACTCTCCAGAGCATTCCACAATCGAATTCCCTGAATTGAGGTAGACCGTCCTTTTAAGCTGGTTCTGAATTGTGGTTTGATGAATATCTCTGTCCCTTTGAGATTGTAATAACTTTGTCTTTTTATAAAATTTCTTTGGATATTTAAAGGTAATGTGTTATTATGAGCCCTATACATAATTGATAAAATACTATATTCTACCAATTCCTGGAATTTCAATAAGTTTAGTTGAATAAACAAGGTGTTTGAAGGGTGAGTGAAATGTTTTCTGGTGATTACTCTTACAGCTCTCTTTTGTAAAATAAAAACAGGCTTTGTAATAGTTTTGCATGCTTTTCCCCAAACCTCAATACAATAGATTAAATGTGGAGCAATGATTGTGTTATACAACATATGTAAAGCTTTATCAATTAAAAAATCCCTGACTTTATACAGTACTGCAATTGCTCTAGCTAGTTTTTTTTAATGGAATTTACATGATGTTTCCATGTCAGTTTGTCATCAATGATAACACCCAGAAACTTCACTTCACTCACTTTACAGATCACAACATCTTCAATTTCAAATGGATCGTCATCAACAATTCCCTTTTTGTTACTGAAAATCATGTAGTTAGTTTTATCTAAATTCAAAGATAATTTGTTTAATTTAAACCAAGTTTGTATTTTTATAAATTCTGTTTTCATCATATCCAAAATCTGTTTTATGTCATTACCCGAACTGAAAAAAGTGGTGTCATCGGCAAAAAGAACACATTTAAGTAGTGCTGACACATTTACCAAGTCATTCACATATAAAATAAACAACTTTGGTCCAAGCACAGAACCCTGAGGAACTCCACAAGTGATATCACGGAGGTCAGATCTAACATCATTTATTTGCACAAACTGTTTCCTGTCCTTCAAATAGCTAGATACCCACTGTAATGCTGGTCCTCTAATACCATATTTATTTAGTTTTTCAAGGAGAATGGTGTGGTCAATGGTATCAAATGCTTTTTTTAGATCAACAAAAACACTAACACAGTACTGTTTATGATCGACAGCATTAGTTATTTGTTCCATTAAATCCATGAGAGCCATTGACGTAGAGTTTTTTTCTCTAAACCCATATTGACTGCTACTTAAAATGTTTTGTTTATCAATAAATTGATCCAATCTGGTCACAAATAGTTTTTCTAGAATCTTTGAGAACTGTGGTAATA
>JBBPBX010023441.1:0-40532 GCA_038048925.1 Garcialebias charrua | reverse complement strand
TCTCTGCTGGGAACTCCGAAAGTCAATAAATTTCAGTGCATGTTTGCATTTTTTTTCCTTCTTTACTTCTTTGGTCACACAGCTGCATTCAGATCTGAGTCATGGTGCGATTCTTCTCTACAGTACTGTGGAAATATTCAAATGATCAAAAACACATGACTAGGAATTATTCATTTTCAGACCCAGGGGGTGAAAACTTCCTGCCAGCTCGACATGAAGCTGCAGTGCTCTCATGCCACGTTAGTGTTCTGGATGTTGCGCTGTTCAAACAAATTCACTCCGTAAGTGGTTTTGTGCAGATTCATCAGGGATTGGATCATCTCCTTTAAGGCCCCGTTTTTCTTAATTTAAGCCTTTGTCCCCTCCATGAGTCATTGATAGATGCAAGATGTTGTTATAATCACGTGGGTCTATGTTATGTCTTAAAGAGCAGAGGAGGCTCGGACCATTTTTACGTATTTCTTTATTGAAGTAAGGAAACCGAGAGAGGCCAAAAAGAGCGTGAGTGCTTGCGCATCTCACTGAACTTGGACTGTACCAACTCCAGAAAACCATGGGGGTAAATACACCACATCATCCCCTTTTAAAAATGGAGCTAACATCTTGATCTATATCAACTAAAATATACTAAGGTCACTTATTCCAACTTAAATGCATTTCCCTGTAGAACTGAACAATTTCCCAAAAATGTACTTACTTAATAATCAGACAATATTATTATTATTTTTGCATCTAACTCAGATGTACCCCTTAATGTAACAAGAATAATAATAGAACATAACATGCATAACCGTCATGCCTAGATAAACACAAAGCTATTCAAGATATCGTCTTGGTGTCTTCCGAGGTCGTGTTGAACGCCTCACCACCACTTGGGAATCTGAGGGAACAGGCAGTTGTATCCCAGAGTCCAGAGCATTTTGTTCAGGTGCAACTTTTACATCACTTTGCTCTTGTGCTGGTGTTTCAGGGTCATCTGTATCTGGTTCAACTACAGCTTTTGCACGAAGCTGATCCCCATGTCGCCTGTGCACAGTGTCCGAGTAGCGCTCTTTAACTTCATAAGAGACCGGACCAGTTCGTCTTACAACCTGTCCAGGTATCCACTTGTGAGTCCCTCCCCCTGTGTTGCGAAGATACACAGCATCATCCACAGAGAAGGAGCGATCCACAGCTGTGAAGTCATGCTGGGCTTTTTGTCGATACTGTTTTCTCCGAACTGTCTCCTTGGTGTTTGGTTTGATGAAATCCAATCTGGTACGAATGTGTCTGTGTAGGAACAATTCTGCAGGAGACTGACCCGTCGTGCAATTTGGTGTCACACGGTACCGTAGCAGAAACGAAGAAAGTTTGTCATCAACGTTGCCGGGGTGGTGTGCCAGTTTTTTCATGCCCACCTTGAACGTCTGCACATACCTCTCAGCCAACCCGTTTGTGGCAGGATGTCCCGGCGCACTTGTTGTGTGCAAAATGCCATTTTGCGTCACAAACGTTTGGAACTCCGCAGAAGTGAAAGTGGTAGCATTGTCTGTGACTATTTGCTCAGGAAGTCCATATGATGCAAACAGTCTCTTTAGCCTTGTCACTGTGGCCTGTGTTGTAATGTGTGGCATACGAAACACCTCCAACCACTTTGAATATGAGTCGACCACGATCATGAACATGTTACTGAGGAAAGGTCCAGCAAAGTCTATATGTAGTCTTTTCCAGGATTCTTCCATTTCCTCTGATGTCTTTCTCTTCACTGCTGCTTCACTTGTGGACACAGTCTTCTGAGTGTCTGGGTGTCCTGCAGCTTCATCTTCATCTGCGTTATGCTCCTTTGTATCTGAATCTTCTGCAGCTGCAGCCTTTGGTGGCCGTCCTCTTCGAGCAGGTCTCTTTGAAGCCGGCTCCTGCTCCTCCTGTTGCTCCTGCTCCTCCTGTTGCTCCTGCTCCTCCTGTTGCTCCTCCTGAGCATCATGTGGTTTCTTCTCTCTGAAGCTCTCCTCTTTTACATCCTCTGACTGGCTCACAGAGGGAGAACAACCTCTGTCTTTGTCTGGTTGTTCCTCATTTTGCTCTTGTTCATTATTCTGCCAGTTAAGCCGGAGTTTTGTCAACCAGTTCCTTCCACATAGTGAAGCACCATGTCCTTTAACAACCAACAGTGGCAAATCTATGACTTGGCCTTCATACTCCACTTTTGCTACAAACTGTCCCAAAACACCAATACACCCACCATTGTAAGCTTTGAGTTTCACTTTAGCTGGCTGCAAGGGCAGGTGAGAGAACTTCTTTAAGTATGTAGGATGTGAAATGACACTCTTTGCCGCTCCTGTGTCAATTTCCATTTCTAAATCAACATTGTCAATTGCAAATGTTGCTTTATATCGTTCCTCATCCTCAGTATTAACAGTCAAAATGGCTAACTCCTCTTCGGGGTCTGCCTCAGCTGTCACATACTTTGTCTCTCTGCTGCTCCTGTTTGGCACAGTTTTTTCATGACTCTTTTGTACTTTAGCCCGACATGCTTTCTTTATGTGTCCAATCTTTCCACAATTATGGCATTTAGTCTCTTTGAAATGACATTCATTTGCATTGTGATTTTTTCCTTTGCATCTGTAGCACATATTTGTTTTTATTGGCCTCACCTTGTGAATGTTTGCCTCACTAGCCCATTCACCTCCAGCGCCTCTCAGCTCTCGAGTGTCTCTGTCTGCAGTCTCCATGTTGAGTGCAATTTCCACAGCTTTTGCAAAGGTCAGCCGGTCCTCTGAAAGTAACCTCCTCTGGCACGCTTCGTTTATTATTCCACTTACGAACCGATCCCTCAGTGCAGAATCCAGCGACGCACCAAAATCACAGTTAGCTGCTTGTTGTTTGAGCTCTGCAACATACTGGGCGACAGTCTGACTCGCCTTCTGGTTGCATCGATTAAAACGGAAACGTTCAGCAACTAATAAGGGCTTGGGTTCATAGTGTTCTTTCAAAATGTTCACAATTTCGCCAAAAGTCTTGTCTTTTGGTTTTTCAGGCTGTACCAAGTTTCGTAAAAGTCCGTATGCTTGAGCACCCATTACACTTAGCAACACCGCCACGTGCTTTTCTTCGTCAATGTCGTTAGCTTCCAGGTACTGCTCTAGCCGCTCGATATAAGCTGTCCACGGCTCAGCCTCTGGTCTGAAGTCATCTATTTTGCCAACTTGAGCCATTGTACTCACTAGTACTGACACTTGACGTCGTCTCTCCCCAAAAAGAAGAAGGAAAAATATATCCTCGTCGCCAGTTGTTATGTCTTAAAGAGCAGAGGAGGCTCGGACCATTTTTACGTATTTCTTTATTGAAGTAAGGAAACCGAGAGAGGCCAAAAAGAGCGTGAGTGCTTGCGCATCTCACTGAACTTGGACTGTACCAACTCCAGAAAACCATGGGGGTAAATACACCACATCCTACATGATAGTTTTCTTTTGTTTTGCATTTAAAATCAATAAAAAGCGCAGAATTAATGACAGTGTCGTAAACATGCAAAGAAAATTTCTTAAAGTATGAACAACGTTGCGTTTTAAATCCCTTCTGAACATCTTAGCACCATCAGTTGTAGACAAAGTCAGTTGTTTCTTCTCAGTCTTGTGGTCAAAGAGACATGTCTTAATTGCGGATGCAGAAATGTTGTTGAGCCTCTTCTGATCCACATGAGTCATGCCGTGGTTCGTCCTTCAGACTGATATTTCAACAGACTCCTCTCACCAGGGGGTTGGAAGCAATCTGCAGCTTAAAGTGGGATTAATATTGTTTCAAACACAGCAGCTGTGTAAATCATCTCTCTGTCGCTCTGAAGCTGTTTAAGCTGCGAGCGATGAATCACGCCTTGTAATTTCCAAACATCGTGTTATGAAGGGGTTTAAACTGAGTGTGTGACGGGTCGGGGTCAAAGAGGATTGAGCTTGCGATGGTGAATCGCTGACAGCTACACAATCAACAATGAATACATTTACAGCAAAGTACAGGGATTCTTGTACAGCCATTGGGGGAAAAAATGCATTTATTAGCATGTAGAGTCAGTGGGTTGACCATGGCAGCCACGTGGTAAAAGTAATTCAATTTAATTAAAAAATACTTTATTAATCCCAAAGGGAAATTAAATGTAACTCGTTATCCTCGTTCCATTAAGAGATGTTCTAGTTCTAGATGCTGATGAGTGTAGGCAGGAAGGATCTCTTGTAAAGGTTAGATCGAAGGAAACTGGCCGCAGATGTCGTCTGATCCATCCACCTAGACTCGGCTGGCTTCTCGGTTCCCCTGAGGGGCCAGACGAATGCTGGGCAGAACTCCTCCCAGAGCAACGGCCACTCCTCCCAGCAGCCTGCCGAGCTAAAAGTGTCAGGGGATGATCCCGGTGCGGTCCTTCTGCTATCACGAGCCAGTTTCCTGCCAGTTCCAGGATCTCAGTGGTCAGGCACTCGAGCACAGCCGGCAGGTAGATGGGAATGCGTCCACAGCACCTCCTTTTCAACTCGTTTAGATTTGGGGCTGTAGTTGAGATATTTGAACTTTGAGATGTTAATCAGTTGCTCCCGGTTGTTAAAAAAATTAATTAAATAAAAAAATCTTGTTGCCATGGTTACGCATCATAACAAATGTCCAAAGTAACAAAGTTTCAGTAAAAATTCTACTGGAAAGCACCTTGCATGGTAGTCTGCCGCCACCGGTTTATGAATGTGTGTAGCATTCAATATGTAGCACTTTGAGATTTTCAGTAATGAAAAGTGCGTTATAAATTGAATTAATTATTATTATTATTATTAAATCTATCCGGTTGCGCTGCACCAGACACCAGAGGAAATAATCATATGAAAAAAGGGATTTACATCCAGAAAAAGAGAAGTTAAAGTTTCTACATACAAAATCTCAGAATGAAAGTAACAGAGCTACTCCAACATGCAGCCACCCCGAGCGGCGCAATAAGCGGTGCAACCTTTTTTGTAGCAAGACGTCACACCACCAAGACATTCGAATCTCTGCCAGTGTTGGGTACAGCAGCATGAACATGGGTCT
Organism: Garcialebias charrua; assembly: GCA_038048925.1. Taxonomy (NCBI): domain Eukaryota; kingdom Metazoa; phylum Chordata; class Actinopteri; order Cyprinodontiformes; family Rivulidae; genus Garcialebias; species Garcialebias charrua. The sequence goes on along the minus strand of JBBPBX010023441.1, from coordinate 35,495 downwards.
GTGTGAGCAGATGAGTACAAACCAGCGGCGGCCCGTGAAATGTCCACCAGGGGGAGCTATTTCTCAAAAGTGAAAAAAAAAGTTCAAGTTCAAATCTGTTTATTTATGAAATTTATGAAATCAGAGTCCAGTAAAACACCACCAGTGACATTTAGTATATAAAATTATTAATGCTTGATCATTTTTTAAGCAAATTAAAATAAATGTAGCCATCAGAGTCCAATACTGTACAATAACCTGGAGACTAGCGCTAGCATGCTAACTCGACAAACAAACAAAGAAAAAAAAAACTCACCAGTTTCCACTTTTAGAATAAACAATCAGCTGAAGGCTTTTTGACAAAAATCTAAAATTTGAGAGGCAGTCAGAAATGGCAAATAGACATTCGATAAAGGGCTTTCAATGATTTAAAACTTACCTGAGCCAGCCTGCTTGCCACTGACTGCACGGCTCATTTCTCAGACAAAAAAAAAAGACCGGAAGCATATCAGTAGGTAGGTACAGCTCACGTTGGACGTGTCCAGGGCGCTGAAATATGCGCCCAGCATCTTACCATTGTTTTGTAAAGTCGTGGAATAACTGTGCATGCGCCATTATTAACGAGAGTCTATGGATAAGATTCATGCGCCCCCAGGACAGGAAATACGTCACCAATCAGAAAATGTTTTTTGAAACAAACAATATAGCTCATCATTACTCATAAAATATTTATCCTACACAACTAAAAACATATATGCATATATTTCAAAATATTTTTATTTTATTATTTTATTTTTATTATTATTTTTTTTTAAGTCTTCAATCAATGTAAAATGGTGAATAGCTCCAAAAGTTCCAGTGGGGCGGTGCCCTAGCGCCCTCTATTGGCCGTCCGCCCCTGGTACAAACTGACCTGAAGTATATACAGTTAAATCTAACCAAGCAGAGTTGGGGACGTCAATAAACCAAATCAGGAAACTGAACTGATTAGGGGACAATTTGTCTCAGAATTGGGCTTTTTAAAGGCGACTTCGTGGATGTCTTTTAATCAATCATCTCCAATCTTTTGTCAGAATTGGCACCTAATTTAAACAAGCTGTACTGTTCAAATTATTGCATGTTCGGGGCTGAACAATCTTCTTTCTGCCTGTAGGTCAGTTATTGCAAAGACAGCCTCTATATTTATGCGTGAGTGCAGCTACAGCGTGCGCTCTCAGGACATGATTACCTGCAGTGTTCCCTCAGTGAGGACTGAAATTGGCAAAAGGACCTTCTCCTACTCTGCTCCTGTTTCCTGGAATATCTTACAAAAAGATCTGAAGATCTCAACCTTGACTTCTCTAAATGGTTTTAAGAATCTGTTGGAATCCTGGCAAAAACCAATGCAGACATGTTCCTGTTTTTGATTTTCTACATCTGCCTTATAATCTGTCTGTTTTGCTACTTTGATATCTTTGTTTTAACTTGTTTTTTTTTAAAAATCTGTATTTCTCTCTTATGATTGTCTATTGTTCAAGGAAAATCTACTGTTGCTGTTGTCATCACTCTTTAGTTTGTAGCAGGTCTCTCTCTTGAAAATGAGATTTTCATTAATGAAAAGTGCGTTATAAATTGAATTCATTATTATTATTATAAATGAGTCATCGAGGCTCAATGAGATTAACCTGACTAAATAAAGGTTGAATGAATATTTATTTGTATAAAAACCGGTAAAGTTGTGTGGCTTAAAGAACTTTGCCTCCCCCGGGTTCCTGCACCTTTTCAAACCTAAAGCTGTTACTGTTTCATTGTGGTGCTAAGGACTCCTGAAGTGCATTATTTTTGCTGATGACACCACTTTTTTTTGTAGTGGTGACAATATCGAACAAACCTTGAAATTGATGATGACAGAACTTGATAAAATTCATACATGGTTTAAAATTAATAAATTAACGTTGAATTTGGGTAAAACTTGCTACATGATATTTAGTAATAAAAATAAATCGATTGATGTACCTTTTTTAATTGATGGATCTGAGATTCAGAGAGTTAATGAGGTGAGGTTCTTGGGTATCATCATTGATGATAAATTATCCTGGAAACAACATATAAGTTCAGTTAAAACTAAATTATCTAAGTCTATTGCAATATTTTACAGGGTTAAAGATTTATTAAATGATAAGGCACTTTATTTGTTGTATAATACATTATTTGTGCCACACTTAATTTATGGTGTTACCATCTGGGGTACAGCGTGTAAATCAATTACAATGCCTATTTTTATATTACAGAAGAGAGTTATTAGAATTATCACCAGAAAGAATTTCCATCATCCATCAAGCATTTTGTTTTATCAAATGAAGCTGCTGAAGTTTTATGATTTAGTTGATTATAATATTTTGTTAGTTTTGTACAAAGCACAAAATAATGCACTTCCTTCAAATATTCAAAAATATTTTGTTAAAAGAACGAGTAGTTATAATCTTAAGGGGAGGAATCTTTTTGTTAAGCCATATTTTAGGACTAGTTCACGGGGAAGATCTACGCTAATTCGAGGAATAGGGTTATGGAATGAACTGGAATCAGACATTAAAAAGATTGATTCACTGACTGCTTTCAAAAGACTGATTAAGCTTAATTGGTTAAAATTATACATTTAAATGTGTTGGAATTTAAATGTTGTATGTGGTGCAGTAGGTATAAATTATAAATTTAGTTGTTCTTTTCTGGGAAATCAAGTGAGTTGGTTGTATGAATTGTTTATTGGAGTTTAAGGGGCAGAAAAAATAGATTTTTTCTTCTTCTGCCGCCTTTCATTTTATATGTCTGTTTTTTATTTTCTTCTACTGTATGTATTATTGTTGTGTTTTTATAAAATGAATGAATAAATAAATCAAATCAAATAAATCAAATCAAAGTTCTGGACTGATCACCTGATGTATTTAATGGTCGCCATGGAGGAAAACATGTCAGTGCTCATCTTGTCCAGGTTTTTCAACACCAAATGTTTGCAGGCGACTAAAATAAACACGGTACTACGCACCTGTTAGAACGCCTGCGTCCGACTGAATGATGAAACCAACAGCTGCTCGTCTGGGCTCTTTAAAGCTCTGCCAGATGTTTCTGTCTTTACGGTGAGAGAACAGTGACGCTCTTTATTTCCAGATGTTGGTAGACGAGCAAACACATCCTCGCGTTCAAATCCAAGAACGTTACGGCTCTCACCTGATGGTTCCAGCATGGCTGGGCTCTCCTGTGGGCTGGAGTCTGAACCGGACCGGGCCAGGAGGTTCTGGTAGAGCTGACAAAGGATGTGCAGCTCGCTCTGGTTGGACCAGAACCTGGAAGAGGTCAAAGGTCGGGTTGATGAAACCAGTGGTTTCTGTTGGACAGAACGCCAACACGACCTCAACGATTCATCTGTGGAGGCTCAGGCTCTGCAGGTAAATGTGGTCATGGTAAAACTGGCATCCATCTTTTTGTTCATCCAACCATCCATCCATCATCTATTTATTCAACCATCCATCTATCCATTGAACTTTTAATCAATCCATCTATCACTCAACATCCAGCCATCCATTCAGGCAACATCCATCCATTCAACCAGCCTTCCATCCATCCACCATTTGATTGAACAACTGATCCATTCATCCAACATCCAACCATCATCCATCATCTATTTATTCAACATCCATCTATCCATTGAACTTTTAATCAATCCATCTATCACTCAACATCCAACCATCCATCCATTCAGGCAACATCCATCCATTCAACCAGCCTTCCATCCATCCACCACTTGATTGAACAACTGATCAATTCATCCAACATCCAACCATCATCCATCATCTATTTATTCAACCATCCATCTATCCATTGAACTTTTAATCAATCCATCTATCACTCAACATCCAACCATCCATCCATTCAGGCAACATCCATCCATTACACCAGCCTTCCATCCATCCACCACTTGATTGAACAACTGATCCATTCATCCAACATCCAACCATCATCCATCATCTATTTATTCAACCATCCATCTATCCATTGAACTTTTAATCAATTCATCTATCACTCAACATCCAGCCATCCATCCATTCATGCAACATCCATCCATCCAACCATAATAATAATAATTAATTCAATTTATAACGCACTTTTCATTACTGAAAATCTCAAAGTGCTACACATATATTGAATGCTACACACATTCATAAACCGGTGGCGGCAGACTACCATGCAAGGTGCTTTCCAGTCCTACCGGGATCAACTCAGGGTTAAGTGTCTTGCCCAAGGACACAACGACACATGGTGCGGGTCCTGGGAGTCGAACCGCCAACTTTGCGATCGGGAGACGACTGCCATTACCACTACACCACGGCCGCCCGTGATCCATTCATCCAACATCAAATCATCATCCATCCAACCAGCCTTCCATCATCCATCACTTGATTGAACAATTGATCCATCCATCCATTCTTCCATCCAACCAGCCTCCCATCCATCCACCACTTGATTGAACAATTGATTCATCCATCCATCATCCATCATCTATTTATTCAACCATCCATCTATCCATTGAACTTTTAATCAATCCATCTATCACTCAACATCCATCCATCCATCCATTCATGCAACATCCATCCATCCACCACTTGATTGAACAATTGATCCATTCATCCAACATCAAATCATCATCCATCCAACCAGCCTTCCATCATCCATCACTTGATTGAACAATTGATCCATCCATCCAGCATCCATCCAACCATCCATCCATCATCTATTTATTCAACCATCCATCTATCCATTGAACTTTTAATCAATCCATCTATCACTCAACATCCAGCCATCCTTCCATTCAGGCAACATCCATCCATTCAACCAGCCTTCCATCCATCCACCACTTGATTGAACAACTGATCCATTCATCCAACATCCAACCATCATCCATCCAACCAGCCTTCCATCATCCATCACTTGATTGAACAATTGATCCATCCATCCAACATCCATCCAGCCATCCATCTATTTATTCAACCTTCCATCTATCCATTGAACTTTTAACAATTCATTCATTACTCAACATCCAACCATCCATCTTCATTCAGCCATCCATCCATCCATCTGTCCATCGCTCAATTGAACAACTGATCCATTCATCCAACATCCATCCATCTGTCTGTCATCCATCCAGCCATCCATTTATACAACCATTCTCTCATCCATCCAACCATCAATCCATCCATTACTAGATTGAACAATTGATCCATTCATCCAACATCCATCCATCATCTATTTATTCAACCATCCATCTATCATTGAACTTTCAATCAATCCATCAACATCCAACCATCCATCCATTCTTCCATCCAACCAGCCTCCCATCCATCCACCACTTGATTGAACAATTGATTCATTCATCCATCCATCATCCATCCTTTATTCAACCTTCCATCTATCCACTAAACTTTTAATCAATTCATTCATTACTCAACACTCAACCATCCATCTACATTCAGCCATCCATCCATCTATCATCCATCCATCCATCGCTCAACTGAACAATTGATCCATTCATCTAACATCCAATAGCCATCCATCTGTCCATCATCCAACATCCATTTATCCAACCATTCTCCCATCCACCCATTACTGGACTGAACAATTGATCCATTCATCCAACCATCAATCCAACATCCATCAATCATCCCATCCATCACTTGACTGAAGAATTGATCCATTCATCCAACATCCATCCAACCAACCATCTATCCATACATCTATCCATCCAACATCCATCTATCACTTGACTGAACAACTGATCCATTCAACCAACATCCAGCCATCCATCCATTGATCATCCATCCACCCCAGTCAATAAAAAATAACCTTTAAATGTTGGAATCATCAGTGTTTGATCATGTTTTCATGTGTTACACATCATCCCTCCTTCCACTCGTACCACCGTGACACACGTCTGATCCGTCAGCTCTGCAGAAGCAGTTTTCTCATGATCCAGTCAGTTGGAGGAGCTGCAGCGACGAGTGTGGCAACAAACAACTTATTTCTACATTACCAATAAAACAGAATAATCAGAGGGAGGGTGAAATCACAGCGAGCAAATTAACTTTGAAATCTTTGGAGTTTCGTCTTTTTGTTGTTTATTGATGACCTTAACTTGGAAAAAGGGGAGGGGCATCCTCTCTGATCAGGGCTCCTGCTCGATCTCTCTGGGAGGAGAAACAGCAGAGCAGGAATGAACGAATGAGTTAATAAAAGGTTTGTGTCGGCCTTGCAGCTGCTTTTGATGATATAATAAACTGTTCATCTAAAACCCTGAGGGGAAAGCTAATTACCTTACTGCTGAAATAATGATAATCCTCAGGAGTGAATCTGATCTTTCATTAACGCCGCCAATAAGGCTTGTTTTATTTATTTTAAACTCCTGAGGTCCAAATATTTGTGTTTAATTCTGGCAAACTGCGTTAAAAATGTGAGCTACAAATATTCTGAGAGGAAATTAGAATACATGTTGAACCTGTGAGAATTATGAATGTTCCAATATTGGCAGATATAATTAGTAACGTCAATGTAAAAGTAAATTAAAATTGACTGCCATGTTTCATTTCTGTCGAGAGGCGATGCTTCTTGGTTTCAGCGCCTTCGGCTTGTTCAGGACATTGTACAGTAGTTTAAAATTCTGGTAGTTGTAAATTATGAACTTTTTGAATTATTTACATTTTAGATTTATTTTTGTCATTCAATAGAAACTCATCAAATCCTTAAAAAAACTCCATCCATCCATCTTCTTCCGCTTATCCGGGGTCGGGTCGCGGGGGTAGCAGCCTAAGTAGGGAGGCCCAGACTTCCCTCTCCCCAGCCACTTGGAGCAGCTCCTCTGGGGGAATCCCAAGGCGTTCCCAGGCCAGCCGAGAAACATAGTCCCTCCAGCGTGTCCTGGGTCTTCCTCTGGGTCTCCTCCCGGTGGGACATGCCCGGAACACCTCACCAGGGAGGCGTCCAGGAGGCATCCTAACCAGATGCCCGAGCCACCTCAACTGGCTCCTCTCGATGTGGAGAAGCAGCGGCTCTACTCCGAGTCCCTCCCGGATGACTGAGCTTCTCACCCTATCTCTAAGGGAGAGTCCAGACACCCTGCGGAGAAAACTCATTTCAGCCGCTTGTATCCGAGATCTTGTTCTTTCGGTCATAACCCAAAGCTCATGACCATAGATGAGGGTGGGAACGTAGATCGATCGGTAAATTGAGAGCTTTGCCTTTCGACTCAGCTCTCTCTTCACCACGACAGACCGGTACAGCGCCCGCTTCATCCCGGCTGCATCACCTCGGCTGCAAACCGCTCCAGCAAAAGCTGTAGATCACGATCTGATGAAGCCAATAGGACCACATCATCTGCAAAAAACAGAGAAGCGATTCTAAGGCCACCAAAACGGATCCTCTCAACACCTTGGCTGCGCCTAGAAATTCTGTCCATAAAAGTTATGAACAGAATCGGTGACAAAGGGCAACCTTGGCGGAGTCCAACTCTCACTGGAAACGAGCCTGACTTACTGCCGGCAATGCGGACCAAGCTCTGACACCGGTCGTACAGGGACCTAACAGCCCATATCAATGGGCCTGGTACCCCATACTCCCGGAGTACCCCCACAGAACCCCCCGAGGGACGCGGTCGAATGCCTTTTCCAAGTCCACAAAGCACATGTAAACTGGTTGGGCAAACTCCCACGCACCCTCCAGGACCCTGTTGAGGGTGTAGAGCTGGTCCAGTGTTCCACGACCAGCACGAAAACCACACTGCTCCTCCTGAATCCGAGGTTCGACTATCCGACGGACCCTCCTCTCCAGAACCCCTGAATAGACCTTACCAGGGAGGCTTAAGAGTGTGATCCCCCTATAGTTGGAACACACCCTACGGTCCCCCTTTTTGAATAGGGGAACCACCACCCCAGTCTGCCAATCCAAGGGAACTGCCCCCGATGTCCACGCGATATTGCAGAGTCGCGTAAGCCAACACAACCCCACAACATCCAGAGCCCTAAGGAACTCAGGGCGAATCTCATCCACCCCCGGAGCCCTGCCACCGCGGAGCTTTTTAACCACCTCGGCGACCTCAGCACCAGAGATTGGAGAGCCCGACCCAAAGTCCCCAGGCTCCGCTTCCTCAGTGGAAGACGTGCCAGTAGGATTGAGGAGGTCTTCGAAGTATTCCGCCCACCGACTCACAACATCCCGAGTTGAGGTCAACAGCACGCCATCCCCACCATAAATGGTGTTGGTCGCGTACCGCTTTCCCCCCCTGAGACGCCGGATGGTGGACCAGAATCGCCTCGAAGCCGTACGGAAGTCATTCTCCATGGCCTCTCCGAACTCCTCCCACGCCCGAGTTTTTGCCTCAGCAACCACCCGAGCCGCATGCCGCTTGGACTGTCGGTACCTATCTGCTGCTTCCGGGGTCCCACAGGCCAAAAAGGCCCAATAGGACTCCTTCTTCAGCATGACAGCATCCCTCACCGCCGGTGTCCACCACCGGGTTCGAGGGTTGCCACCACGACAGGCACCAACAACCTTGCGGCCACAACTCTGATAAGCTGCCTCGACAATAGAGGCGCGGAACATGGCCCACTCGGACTCAATGTCCCCCGCCTCCCTCGGAACGTGTTCAAAGCTCTCCCGGAGGTGGGAGTTAAAGCTCCGTCTTACGGGAGACTCTGCCAGACGTTCCCAGCAGACCCTCACAATACGTTTGGGTCTGCCAGGTCTGACCGGCATCCTCCCCCACCATCGGAGCCAACTCACCACCAGGTAGTGGTCAGTTGACAGCTCCGCCCCTCTCTTCACCCGAGTGTCCAAGACATGCGGCCGCAGATCAGATGAGACGACAACAAAGTCGATCATCGAACTGCGACCTAGGGTGTCCTGGTGCCAAGAGCACATATGTACACCCTTATGCCTGAACATGGTGTTCGTTATGGACAATCCATGACGAGCACAGAAGTCCAATAACAGAACACCACTCGGGTTCAGATCAGGGGGGCCGTTCCTCCCAACCACACCCCTCCAGGTCTCACTGTCATTGCCCACGTGAGCGTTGAAGTCCCCCAGTAGAACAAGGGAGTCCCCAGGAGGTGCACTCTCCAATACCCCCTCCAAGGACTCCAAAAAGGGTGGGTAATCTGCGCTGCCGTTTGGCGCATAGGCACAAACAACAGTCAGAGCCCGTCCCCCCACACATAGGCAAAGGGAGGCTACCCTCTCGTTCACCGGGGTAAACCCCGGTGAAAAAACTCAATACTCTGAAATCTGTTTCTGAAATCTGTTTCAGCATACTTGCTATTTTTTTTTAGCTTTCAGCCACTATAGTCATTAGCTTTTAGCTACTGTTTTGCTTGTTATAGCTTCTTTTTTTCTTTCTTTTTTTTGTTGCTGATTGGAGCTTTAACCCAATGCTTTGCTAGTTTCATCTGTAGATACTGGTTTGTTTGTTTGTTTGAGCAACTTTTAGTTGTTTAGCTTTTAACTGATGTTTTAATAGCTTAGCATTTCACTACTGTTCCGATAATTCTACTTTTTAGCTACTGTTTTGCTCATTTTAGCTACTGTTCTACTAGCTTTTACTTTTAGCTATTGTGTGCTTGTTTCAGCTACTTTTTGCTAACTGATTTAAATCCAAGCTACATTTTGACTAATTAAGCTTTCAACATTTTTCTGATAACTGTAACTTCAGCTACTGTTTGGATGGTAGTTCATTGGCTCAAGGTCTAGTTTATTTATTTATTTTGGGGTGGGGCTCATGGGTTCAGGGTTGATTTGCGGGGGACAGCTGTTCCCCTCAGATCCAGAGTCTGCTTCAGACTCAGGGCCAAGCGCTTCAGACCACATCATCCAGATGTTTTTGGCTCATATGACTTCAGCTCCTCTGTCTGCAGATAAAAGTCTTGTGACGGATGGACTCTTGGCTCCACGTATATTTACAGAAACCTGAGGGCTGCAACGCCGGGCCCGACCCGTACAACCCAACAACTCCTGGCGTCTGTGGAGAAAACATGAATAAATTAATTCTGCAGCTCCGGTGAGCGAGCCAGCAAATCAATCAGGACGCACTAAAACAGCTGAAGCTCCTGGAAACACTTTTGTTATCGACAACACTTCACCTGCTTTTGATTTCTGGCAGACAAACGTTATAATTAGGATTAAATTAATAAATAAATCTGATCTGAAGCTACGGAAAACAAAATACAAGATTTTTAATCGTGTTAAACCTGATTCAGCGTTCACACTGTGAGTTTTAATCTTATAAAAACATTTTCTAAATATTTCTGCACAATTCTTCCTTTATCCTTTTATCAAAATGTTGAAGATGGGTGTTATTCATAACTAGCCATTGGCTACCATTAGCTTCTAGCATGTATTTCGTACTTTTAGCTAGCCTTTTGTTATGCTTAACTTTTAGCAAGCCTCTGCTACTTTGAGCATTTAGCTAGTGTTTTTATTATTTTAGTCTGTTGCTATTTTTGGTTTATAACTTGGCTTTTGCCTTTTGTTTTTTTAGCTTCCAACAAACATTTTTTATACTTTCCGCAAGATTTTAGCTACCTTAAGTTTCTACCTTAACACTGACTAATTTAAGCTAGTTTTTTGTTACTTGTTAGCTTTTTCTGTCATTAACTTTTAGCCTTTTAGAACCATTGGCTAAACTTTATGCTATTTTTAGTTACTTTGATGGTGTATTTTGCTACTTTTAATCAGCCTTTTGATGAGCTTGCCTTACCAATTTTAGTATTTCACCAGCTCTTTGCCATCTTCAGCTTTTAGCTAATGTTTTCCTACCTTTAGCTAGACTTTTGTTACTTTCACATTGCCTTTCTCTATTGTAAGATTTTAGCTAGCTTTTTGACATCATTTGCCTTCTGTTAATTCTATCAAGAATTTTGCTACTTTTAATTGAAGTTTTTTCTCCTTTTAGCTAATGTTTTGCTTTTTTTAGCTAGCGTTTTGCTTTTAGCTAGCATTTTGCTACTTTCACCTAGTGCTACTTTTACCTAGCCTTTTGTTACTTTTAAGTAGCATTTTGCTACTTTTAGCTAGTATTTTGCTGATTTTAACTAATATTTTTCTTCTTTTAGATACCCTTTTGCTACTTATCTAGTGTTTAGCTACCTTTATCTAGCATTTTGCTACTTTTAGCTAACCTTTTGCAACTTTTAGCTAATACTTAGCTTCATTTAACTAATATTTTGCTTCTTTTAGCTACAGCCTTAGCTACTTTTAGCTAGTCTTTTGTATCTTAGCTAGCCTTTACCTAATTTTAGCTAGCCCTTTTCTCCTTTTAGCTAGTGTTTTGCTACTTTTGGCTAGCCTTTAGCTACTTAGCTAGTATTTTCTTCTTTTAGCTAACATTTCACTACCTTTAGCAATAGCCTTTTGCTACTTGTAGCTAACCTTTTGCACGTTTCAGGTAGCCTTTTGCTACTTAGCTAGTGTTTAGCTACTTTTAGCTAGCATTTTGCTACTTTTAGCTAGCCTTTGACTACTATTAGCTAGCCGTTTGCTACTTTTATCTAATGTTTACTTACCTTCAGCTAGTCCTTTGTTATTTGTAACTTGTGTTTTGCTACATTTTGCTTTTTTCTTTCATTTACCCTTTATTTATCCATGTACTGTAGTCTCATTGAGCCACGAGAACTCATTTTCAAGAGAGAGTTTTTTTTGTTTTGTTTAGGGAGCAGATGATGGGGGGTTAAGGGCCTTGCTCAGGGGCCCAGGGTGGGGCGAATGATAGCCTGGTTAAAACCAGACCCTTGTCCTTCACTTCGCTTTGTCCTAGTACAAAGCGAAGTGAAGGACAAGGGTCTGGTTTTAACCAGGCTAGGTGAATGAGGGTGGAGGCAGGTGTAGTATTTAGCTTTTTAGCTAACCTTTTGCTACTTTTACCAACAGCCTTTTGCTACTTTTAGCTAACCTTTTGCTTGTTTTAGGTAGCCTTTTGCTACTTGGCTAGTGTTTAGCTACTTTTAGCTAGCATTTTGCTACTTTTAGCTAGTGTTTTGCTATTTTTAGCTAGCCTTTTGCTACTTTTAGCTAGCCATTTGCTACTTTCAGCATGTGTTTTGCTACTTTTACCAATAGCCTTTTGCTACTTTTAGCTAACCATTTGCTTGTTTTAGGTAGCCTTTTGCTACTTAGCTAGTGTTTAGCTACTCTTAGCTAGCATTTTGCTACTTTTAGCTAGTGTTTTGCTATTTTTAGCTAGCCTTTTGCTACTTTTAGCTAGCCATTTGCTACTTTCAGCATGTGTTTTGCTACTTTTAGCTAGTGTTTTGCTTCTTTATCAAGTTGTCATTCTGCTCTCACTCATGCCGTTTCCACAGAACCTGCAGTTTCTCTGGTTTTGTTTATTTTTGTTTATAAAACTGAAACATCACACTTTAATGGTTTTACAAAACTTTTTGTCTTCAACCTCTGAATAAACGCGTTTCGGCTCCCAGTAAGAAGAAAACTGAAGTCTGACTTTTCAAACGTCAGATGGCGTTAAATATTTTGGCGTCAGGACAGGAACCCTGTCATGTTTCGACTTTGAATCGTCGACCTCGGAGCTCCACCCGAATTATACGGCTGATTTTCTGACAACGGTCCGAGCTGGTGCGGCTGGAAGTCGTCACTGAGACTGGAAGCAGCTGCAAGGTTCAGAGTCATGACGGACGTGTGTGCTGATGTTAATTTAGAGAAGGTTGTTCAAACAGATGTTCTTCAGGTGTCTGCATTGTGATTTAAAGCAGCAACATGTAAAACAAATGGACTTTTGGACCCTGCTGGTACCGGAGGACCCCTCCTGAGTTTCTGCAGGGGCTGGTTTACTCCAAACAAATGTCACTGAGTGTTCACAGCCAGAAAACTGGAGCTTAATAATCATTTCAAAAAGGAGATGATGAGCGAGGGGGGGGTGGAGGACTGGAGGAGTTGGATTAATGTCAGCAAGTTGCTGGTGCCACGCTCCCTGCTTTGACTATAAACACCTGCCTTGCTCAGTGTCACCTTTATTTGCAGGTTGTCATTGTTAGCTGGGCTTGGGAGTTACCAGCCCTGATTTCAGTGGTTTTGGTTCAAGTATCTGGGTGAAGTCAAAGATGGATTGACAGATCGGGGTCTCATCCTCAGTAATAAGGGTGTTGCTTTGGTCGGTTGTGGTGAAGAAAGAGTTGAGTCGAAAGGCAAAGCTCTGGATTTACCGGCCCGTCTGTTTTCCATTCATTAACTGTGGTAATGAGGATTGGATCATGACCCAAAGAACGAGATCCTGGATCCTAGAGGCCGAAATGAGCGTCCTTTGTAGTGGATCCGGACTCAGCCTTAAGGGCCCTGAGTACTCCATAGTTTGGAAACAGACTCTCATTCTCAGAGTAGCTTTGCCCGCCTCTTCTCGACACAGGGCTGAATGTTTCCTCACAGGAGAGTGAAAGTCTTGAGAGATTGGTCAGAAGTTCATGAGACTGTTAATGTAAAAAAGTGATTGGATGTTCATCTGTACGACTTATCATCTTCAAGACAGTCTAAAATAGTCAAACAGCCAAAAGCTCCTGGATGGAGACATGAAGACATCATGCATGGAGGAGTCTGCTTTCTGAAAGGTGCCGTCTTCATGTTAGATTTGTGGCCAAACATCAGATGCAGAGATGAAGTGGAGACCCTGGAGAGGAAGGACCTCATGCGATGACGTATTCTGCAGAGGGAGGTGTTCCCCAGAAGCTCTGCGCCGTGTCTCATTGATTATGGAAGGTGTGTGCCAAAATGAACATACCGCAACTGAGTGATCGTATGACAACAGTTCGGCTTTGGATGGAGTACGCTGGGTCTTGTAGAGGTAAGATGAGGAGCTCCATCATCTGGGGAGAGCTCGGAGTAGAGCTGCTGCTCCTCTGCATCGAAAGGAGTCAGCTGAGGTGGTTCATCCGAGTAGGAAACCTCTCTTTGAAAGTTTTCCAGAAACTTTCCACTGGGAAGAGACCCCTGGTTAGACCAGAACTTAAAGGAGGGCTTTTATGTCTTCTCTGGTTTGGGAACACCTTGGGGTCCCCCATGAGGAGCTGGAGAGTCACTAGGGAGCGGGAGGTCTGGGTTTCTCTCCTGGACCTGTTGCCTCCATGAACTGACCAGAGATAAGTGGTAGAAGATGGAGACAAACGACAGTTTTATTGGAACAACCAGGACACGTTTTTGTCCCTTTTCACTTCCTATAACCGTCCAAACCATTTGCTCAAGTGTGATGATTTTGACCGTCGATCAAGAGGTTTGGAAATCCGACTCCAGAGCTCCGCTACGTATAGAGGCTGAAGCAGTGATTGATGAGCGAACGTTCAGCCGGTCCTTTCCGCAGCTCATGTGGCGCTCGCCTCAAATATTCAGCCTGATCTATGGGGCTCTGACCAGCTCCCACAGGTCAAAGGTCAACTACAGCGTGAAATATGGCCAGGCCTCATGAGGAGCAGAGCACCCCCGCATCTCGGCTTTCCTCGTTAAGAAAACAGAAAACAACGCTGGACGCCTCAGTCGTGACACAGCAGCAAGAAGCGTCCAACGACTCGATGACTCCCAGGCTCGTCATGTTTGTTCAAAAAACATGTTGTTTAGGAAAATAAATCATATTAGAGGAGGAGAGGGATGTGATCATATTTAAAGAGAAGCAGACCCAGGCCTGAAGAATTCGGCTGCTTTACTCAGAGACAGAGGCGAAGAGAAGAACGCGTTTTATATAGACGTCGTAAAAAGATTTACCTCTGGGGAGACGGACTCTGTTATGAATCTGAAGCTTGGGAGAAACAAACAAGTTTAGAAGAAAACACTTCAGTAAATTTATTTGAGTTAATTTGATATAAAAGATTAATTTCTGCTGCTGGCCGAGTTAAATCAGCATCTAAGTTGTTTTCTTGTTTGTAATTTGTAACCTACTTCTGGAAACTTTCAGCCGTTCATATATTCAGAAAATGAGAGTTCTCACTTTTAGTTGTTGTAACTTTTAAACTTTTCAAAATATTTAACTTTACTAATATTTTCCAATAAAAACACACAAAGAGCCCTTTGGTTACTTTAAAAACTTTGTTCTCCTTCAGAAGCTCCTTCCTTTGTTCTGCTACTTTTAGCTACTGTTTTCATACTTTTGGATTTTAGTCAATTTTTGTTACTTTTAGCTTATAGCTAGATTTTTGCTACTTTTAGATGTTAGTTAGCATTGTGCTACACTTAGCTTGAAGTCAGACTTTTGTGACTTATCGCTTATAGCTAGTTGATGTTTTTCTTAGTTCATAATCCTAGATGTTATTACTGTTTTTCTTTTACATTTTGTTGTTGAATGTAACTGGGACCCTGTGTACATCATCTCGTTTCATGTACTACATGTGGTGCGAATGACAATAAAGACTCTCTGACCGACTCTGACTTTAGCTTTTAACTAGTGTTTTGCTACGTTTAGTTATTTAGCTAGCTTTCTGCTACTTTTAACTTCTAGCTTGCCTTTTCAAACCTTTTGCTAGTTCTTTGCTACTTTTAGCTTCTATTTAGCCTTTTGACACTTTTGGCTGTGATTTTACTCTTAGTTTTAGCTAGCCATACAACACTTTAGCTTTTAACTAGTGTTTTGCTACTTTTAGTTACTGTATTTAGTTAGCTTTCAGCTACGTTTAGCTTCTAATTAGTCTTTTTAAACCTTTTGCTAGTTCTTTGCTACTTTTAGCTTTAGGTCTCTACTACATCTTTCTTTGTTCCAGCAACTTGTTGCTTGATTTTTGCTATTTTAAGATAGCCTTTTACTACTTTTAGCTTTAAGCTTTCAGACACTGTTAGCCTTTCGCTAATTGTAGTTTTTAGCTACTTCTTACTGTTAGCTTCTAGCCTTTTGACACATTCAGCTAACAATTTATATTTACTGTACAGTTTTAGCTAGCCCTTTGCTTCTTTACCTAGTTAGTGCTAGTGTTTTGGTACATTTAGATATTTAGCTAGACTTTTGCTACTTTAGCTTCTAACTAGCTTTTTGCTACTTTTAACATCTATTTTGTTACTAAACTCTAACAATCTGCTGTCTCCTCAGATAAATAAGGTTCAGTATGTAATTTCTGGAACATGCTGGAACTTAGGAAAAATTTGAACAGAGACACGTTTCTGGTCCCTCCAGGGACCAGAAACCCCTTGCTCTACTGAAATTCAAATTCAAGCTCTGTTTTTATTGGCTGATTCAAATTCAAGCTCTGTTTTTATTGGCTGATTCAAATTCAAGCTCTGTTTTTATTGGCTGATTCAAATTCAAGCTCTGTTTTTATTGGCTGGTTACAAACTCTGTTTTTATTGGCTGGTTAACGGCGGGTCACTGTGGCTTTTTAGAAATGCTTTTAGAGAAGCAAGGGGACAATAGTTTTTTTCAGAGATTACTTGTCTAAAATCAGTATGTCAGGAGGTAGTGACAGAGTGAAGAAATATGTTAAAAATATTTTGTTAGAAAAGTTACATACAGCTTTAGATGAATGTTTCAGTTCAGTGCCCTCAGACTTCTCTTGTGACTTGGAGATATGGAAATAAACTGAACTGGAATAATTTTGGTTTCTTGTTAACATTTTAATACTTTTAAACTTGTGCTACTTTTAGTGTATATCTATCCTATATTTTTAACTTTTAACCAGATCGTTGCTACTTATAATATGCATTTAGCTTTTTGACACTTTAGTTTTAACCTTTTGCTACTTTTGGCTTTTAGCTGATGTTGTGTGTTTTTTTTGTTTTTTAGCTGCAACAACTCGGTGTTTCTGTAACGAGCATGAGCATCAGAATGTGGCAGGATGTCCTGCGGACATTGAACGCACCACACGGGCGCTGGGATGTGATTGGGTCTGGGGCTGGCTTCCTGTATAAAACGGGCCCAGTCCTCAGGGTTGAGCACACGTCATCCGCCTTCCGGCGGCGTTTGCTGGCTGTGTCGCGCTAGCGGGTGCATGGTCGCAATGATCTACTGTTCTCGCGACCACATTTACAAGCTTCTTGTTTCCCTCTCCTGCTAGAGGTGGAACTCGGTGTCCCTGCTGTTTGTCCTTGGCGTCCATCTGCCTGCTGTTTGTCCTATGGTGTTTGTTTACCTGCTGTCCCGACTGGTTTCTATCCTCCATCTGAGTCGTCCATCGACTGGTCCTGTCGCACGCTGTCTGGACGGCGTGGGGCGGGCTGCGTCACGCGTCCTGCGGGCTGAGCTGAGCCGATCAATGCCCAGCTCGGACTAAACTAAACGTACAGGTGTCTGTTGAGTAGTGCATTAACAGAGTACCCGAGTTTTCGACAGCTCGAGTGCTTTGACTTCTATCGAGGCTTTTTTGTCCACCTCGGGTACCCGTAGTGACGTCACATTTCACAGCGCGCGGGGTAGCTTTTAGCTTTTAGTAGACGCTACAAAATGGATTCCTGTGTGCGCACGGATGTTAATGGAGCAGGCCGTCTTGTCAAAAAGGTAAAACAGTTTATAATTTTATAAAATGCGCTACTTCGTGTTGACTTTCTTTGTAGTAGATTGTGACAGCAGAGGGCAGTGTTGCAATGCAGGTCCCATATATAACACGGCCGAAACGGCTTCATCTCTCTCGTTTCACAAACAAAAAAAACAAATATTCATCTCTCTAGAGCTACCAAAAATCTATAAACACAATCTCTAAAAGTAAACCTAAATTGCACAGCTGCAGGCGGTGGTACGGTGTGGCTGTGGCCCCATTTGTTTTTTAAGTTTCGGTTTTCATCGCCTTATACTTTCACTTTTAATATTATTAATATAACTAATAGTTTTGTTTTTCCTGTGACTTATGTGCAGTATGATAAATGATAGGAGCATAATAAATGCTCCCAATGCTTTGTTGGTCTTTTTTTTCTTTTTGTAAAGACGTTTTTAGGCATTTATATTTATTTATTTATTTTGCATCGTAAGACACTGTGACGTCATCGGCTACTCGAGCGTCGTTCGAGTTTTTTTATGTTAATGTCGAGGTTAAAAATTATGTACTCGTTCAACCCCTACTGTTGAGTGACGTCTCTTCTGGTACGACGGATCCTTCCAGGGTGGACTCTGGACTACTGCTGCTTGACTGATCGAGCATCTCTCAGGCGGTGACTCTGGTGTATGACTTTGTGTGTGAGGTTGTCCTGTTTTTAGAGTATTGCACTGAATTGCACTTTTATTGTTGTTTGGAGCCATAATTGCCTTTTTAAAGTGTGTGTGCTTTAACTCCATTTTTTAAATTAAACAAACAATTGTGCAATTTATTGGTGTCTGTGTGAACTTGTCTCATGCCTCATCTGCAACGGGTCTATGTGCCTTAAGGGTAACTTTCAGTAAAAAATTTTTAACCAAATTCACTTTTTTTAATTAAAAAATAAAAATAATTTTTTTTTTAAACTAAAGTTGCCTATTTTTATCCATACCCGTCCGGCTACAAGGATATCAGTGTTTCTGTGTTTTGGCTCCTGAACAGATTTATTTCAGCTCCTTCAGAAAGTTCTGTTCTGACCTCAGATTCCTGCTGTGTTGTTTCAGCAGGGAGTTTGGCTGAACCGGATCGACTCCGTCTGCCGAGCCAACGGCGGGCAGGAGGCAGCGCCGCCATGACAGCCAGACATACCCCATCTCTGCTGTTTCCAAACAGGCTCGTGTTAAACTCTTTCCTTCCTCTAACTGAATTCCTGGAGCTGGTGGTTCTGTTTTTGGACCAGGACTCAGAGGTTTCCCCAGCAGGGGTGGACAGGTGACCCTCAGGTGACCCCTCTCACCTGAGCAGAGTTGAGTGTTCACTCAGGGTTGAAGCTGATGGAGTGACAGCTGCTGCCCCCTGGTGGCAGCTCAGAGCCAACCTGGCCATGACCCAAACTCAAAATGGATTTATTAACTTTTATCTTCCAGTTCCTTTTATCTGCACTGAACAGTTCAAGACTTAAATAAATTAAATAAAACTTTTACTGGAAACTGTGCAAAAAATAAAAACAGAGCTTTGCTTCATTTTATTTTAAATACTTCAGTCTGTAACTTTCTGTAAACAAAACAGGATTTTATGTTGCATTGGTTTTTTTTTTTAAATGAATGAATAAATAAAAATATTCTGACAATATTTATAAACTTAATCTGTCGTTTTAAACACTTTTGCGCTAGTTTATTTTTCTTTACCACTTTATTACAATAAAGAGAAAGTTTAGATCTTTTGAAGTGAACAGTAAGTATCTTACATGTTGTAGATATCTCTGAGTAACTTCAGTTTGGATAAACATTTTTATTTTGGCAAGACTGAGATGTGCTGGTCCAAAAGGGGTAGCTGTCATTCTAACACAATACCAATCTAAAAACAACAACGGTATTTTAAAACACTTCAAATCAGCATCACACCACAAATGGTAGAATTTTCTCTCATCAAAGTAGCTCATGAACAGATTTTGAATCTATTGAAAATCTAAAACTGATTAACTTTTAAAGTCAGTGTCATTCAAGATGGCCGCCACAGCTAACTGACCTTGGCTAACACAAAAATGACTCGACTTTACAGACGGAGCTAAACATGAGTTTTCTGTGTGCGTGTGTGTGTGCACGCGCACGTGTGTGGCTTTGTGTCGGTTTCAGAAACTCAGAACTTCATTTTGTTCGTAGTTTTTTTTTTTATCCAGGAGGAAACGGCTGCGATTCTTAATCTGTGCTTTTTAAATTACCTCAACATAAATCTCAAGGTTTGATCTAATCTCGTGATGCTTGTTAAAAAAAAAAAACAACACATGAATAAGTGTTTTAATCTGGTGCCGAACCTGGTTCCAGCACATTTATTTATGTTCTGTCTTTAAATCTGTGAAGCTGAGCATCAATCATCCCGGCTGTCGGCGAGGAATAAAATTATGTACCTGAGACAGAACCAGGTCCTGGTTTTGGTCCAGAACAGAACAGAACCGGACCTTTGCTGGGCACGGAAAACCAACGGCAGCAGAAATTTAACCTGAAACACTGAGAAACACAGTCATGTTAAAAATTATAAAGCTCCGAAAGTGAGAGGAAGTGTGTTGGGTTGTATGTCTGTTAGCAAAACATCTTACGAACCAGTGAATGGATTTTAACAAAACTCTCAGTAATTAATTAATTAATGAACATCTACAATTCTTTAACTTTTGGAACCACCATGTTCCAAGATGGCTGCCACAGCCACCTATCTTTAGGAAACACACAAATAGCTATAATTTAGCCAGTTGTGTAGACCATGAGCTGAAATTTGGTGTGGTGCAGCTGAGAGTCGTCTCCAACCCAGAGTCTGAGCTCTACTAGATCTCACTGAAACACGAGATCGTAAAACAACATTATAAAACAGACTTTATGCAACAGCCTGACTGTAAAGTTCGGCTCCGGGGGTTTGGCGACAGAGCAGCAGAATCCGGTCCCTGATGATGATGACGGTGCCGGTTCTACTGACCGGACATGATTCTGCCAGCAGGACTCCCAGAATCAAAAGCTGCGGTCTGGACCGGCAGAACCAACAGGACTCTGGGCCCGAAACGAGCGGCTGATCAGGAATAGACGTGTTTTTACCGGAGTGACCGGTTAAACGCTGGCAGCAGCTGCTGCTCTGATGTCGATGGCTCTTTGATTTCTTTTAAAAACTGTAAAAACAAGATATTCATCAGCCTCATTAAACAGTTTCAACTGTTCAGTTCGCCCCAAAAATCCCCAGAATGACCCAGTTCATGGCGCTTTCCGCCGCGCCCCGTCTTCACGACGGCGCCGCCGGCCAACATACACAACGAGACCACAGAGGCTCCCGGTTATTTATGGACCCGGGCCCGCCGCCGAGCCCCAGATTTATGTGACGCGTCGATCTCCACGCCGTAAGTGTCTGAGCGGAGACGAGAGGAAGCTGAGTGGTCCCACAGGGGTGTTGTGTACCTGAGCCAGCAGAGTGGGGGGGTCAAAGGTCAGGTGTGGGCCGAGGCACTGCGGGAACAAGAAGGCCTCATTAAGAAGTCATAATTAACACCTGCAGCCGAAGGGCAATAATGTTTTGGTTTCTCTGCAGCGATAAACTCATAGAAAGTAACCAGTGGATCTAAAACTGAAAGGACTTGATTCAAGATGGCTGCCATCGCTGCATTTGGAGTGGTAGTAGCGGATAGTCCTACTCAACATGTTTACATGCACTGCTACATCCCACAACGATTTCATGCCAAATGTCACCCACAAAACAGCTAAAACATTCTTTCAGCTAACCTTTTTAACTTCTTATCACCATTTGACTACTTTAAGCTTCTAGCGAACATTTTGATACTTATAGCTGACCTTTTGCTACTTTTAGGTAGTGTTGCACTTTTAGCTAGCACTTTGCAACTTTGAGCTTTTAGCTAACCTTTTGCTGCCTTCAGCTAACAGTAATTTATTTGGCCTTTTGTTGCGTTTTAATTTACTTACCCATTTGCAAGTTTGGCATTTAGTTAGCCTTTAGCTAGTTTTAGCATTTATCTAGCCTTTTCTTACTTTTAGCTTTTAGCAACCCATTGACTACTTTTTCCTTTTGGCTAGGTTTTTATCACTTTTAGTCAGGCTTTTTGCTACTTTTAGTTCTAGCTAACATTTTGATACTTAAAACTGACATTTAGCTATTTTGCATAGTGTTTTGCAGTTTAGTAGTAACTCTTGCTTTTTATACTTTTAGCCTTTAGCTACCCTCTGGTTACGTTCAGCTAGTCTTTCGCTACTTTAGCCTTTGGCTACCCATTTGCTACTTTTATCTAGTCTTTGCTACTTTCCTCACCAGCTTAGAACCAGGGGTGCACATTTGTTGGTTCAGTTCAGGAAAACATACATTAAAAACATTACCTGCACTTGGCTTTGTTACATTGGATGTTACGACTGATTTTCACTAAAAAGCTGTTTCCATGATCACGTGACTTTAAAGAAGTGCTTAACTCACTGTTCTACCATAGCTCCTCCGCCCCACGACAAGATTTGAAAAATGCAACAAAGTGGGCGTGTCAACAGACACTGATGGGGGGTGAGCGAGGAGGTGTGGCCAGGAGGAGAGACCGTTATTGTTTTTGAATGTTAAAATTACATTAGTAATAAACAACTTAAAACAAGCAACAACAAAGAATTATTATGTAGATGTATTTATCTATTCTCACCCGATCTATCCGAAACAAAAGGCTTAAAAAAAATGAAAATAACACCACAATGCCGTGACCGAGGATCGAACCCAGGTCTTTTGGGTTCCAAACCGGCTCCCCTGCCTCTGCCCCAACTTGGCATTCATGCATCATTAGTCCATCGCAGAATAAGAAAACAAATACAACCAAATACTTTTAGAACGCTGGAGTTCAATTATTAGATTTTGATTAAGTGAAAAGTATTCTTAAAATAAATAAGTTGCTAATCTGAAAATGATATCGATCAGTGGTGCTTGTATGGTACAGACTGTCGCACCGCGAGAGAGTGTGTGAGAGTGCGTGCGGACAGAAAGGAAAAGTGCAGAGAACGATCTCTGCAGGGGAGTGGCTATGGTTGAACCTTTTATACTAACCCAGCAGAGGCTGGGACGTCAGAGTGTACAAGACACGTCAGAGTGAACAGTCCTTGACCAATAAAACAATTAGGCTGCAGTACCACAGTTCAACCCATAGGATTAGTGAAAACACGTTTTTGGACTAAATATTGCCGATTTGGACAAATACGCACAAAAACATAAAAATTAACACAGACATAGTGCTATACAACATTTTACACACATTCTAGGGAGTTTATCAGCTAAAAAAAGTTAATTTTGAGGTAAGCACCTCTTTAAATGATTTTGTGCTTTATTGTTGGATTAATTAGAATTTGTGAGTTAGAATGAACTGAACTGTTAAACTAGTATTGTTTAAATTTTAAACTAGTGTACTTAAAGAGGTCCTCAACACACTGTGAAACGGTAACTCCGCCCCCAGACCGGATTCAAAATCCCTCATGAAAATGGGAGTGTCGAGAGACATGGAGGGGAGGAGGTGGGTGGTTGAGCTGCGTTCACGCCCCCTCTAGCAACAAACTAAAACTCCAGCAAACAACTTACAGCAAGCAACAACAAAGAATAAATATGTAGATGTATTTATCTATCCCCACCCGATCTATCCAAAACAAAAGGCCTAAAAAAAAATAATAATAATACCACAAAGTATTCCGTGACTGGGGTTCAAACCTGGGTCTCTCGGACCCCAAACCCGCTCCTACACAACTGCCCTATTATGGCATATATGCATTCTTCGTCCATCGCAATATAAGAAAACAAACACAACCAAATAGTTTCGATGTAGTGAAAAGTATTCGTAAAATAAAAAAGTTAAAATATACAAATAACTATTGCCATTCCGAAAACTATAATATGCTTCTTTGCAGTACTTTTCCGGAGTGCAATGTACCACTTCCATATAAGGTATGAACTGCAGCGAGGACCTTCTCATCTCTGCAGGGGATTGGCTCTGCTTGAACCACTTTTGTGACGTCAGAGTGTACAAGACACGTCAGAGTGAACAGTCCTTGACCAATAAGAAAATTAAGGTGCAATTCCTCTGTTCAACCCATAGGATTACCGTAAACACGTTTTTAGACCAAATATTGCCGATTTAAACTAATACGCACAAATATGTGAAGATTAACACAGACATAGTGCTATACAACATTTTAGACACATTCTAGGGAGTTTATCAGCTAAAAAAAGTTAATTTGGAGTTTAGGGCCTGTTTACACGGCGCGTATTTTGAGTGTAACCGCTACTTTCTCTTTGCGACTTTGCTTATCGCCTACACGACGCTGCTGGCCCCCCTCGATGACACCGATACTTTTCTGACCCTGCTCTCAAGGTGGAAGTTTTTCGCAGACCCCCCGTTGATAATGTAAACATCTCCCGTGGAGCTTTTGTTTGAACACATGCACGCAGCACGCACGCGCAGACAGCCGGCATTTTAACAATGGCGGTGGACTGGACAGTGGACACACGCACCACTTTCTGAACTATAGCTGATGGAATATATTTTGATTCTCATATTTAATTATTCTACACCTTACCTGCATCTGTGTTGGAAGAGAGCCAGCTGCCTGGATCCAGTTGTCTGTTAACGAGGCAGTCGGACATTTCACGTGTCACGCTGCACTATAACATACTAAATGTGCTATATATTAACAGTTTAACAATAATAAACAGTATTTATGTTAGCGTGGGAGATATTTACATTTATCTGAGCTAAATGAAGCTATCTGGACTCGTTACGTCATGCCTAACATGCTGCTGAAAATGAAGACACCAGGTTGATTTTTAATTTATTTATTTATTCAACACCACAAACTCATGTCACAAACACTGAGAATTAAATTGAACACTTTTAAAAACACGTTAACCGAACTTTAATGAACTGGACTCTGTTGTTTTCATCCCACTGGACCCACATCCGAACCGCCGGTCCGCTTCGTGGAACAGCTTCGACCTCGCAGGAAAAAAATAAAAATAAAACCTCAGTTGGTTGTTCTGTGATCGAACTAAACACAAGGAAACATTATTAAGAACATTGTTTACCTTGTAGCGCTGCTGTAAATCAGCTGATTCTCACGGAGTAAAGTCAGACATGTTGACTCGGTTCCGGTCCAGTCAGCAACTGGTGCGCAGATGAAGCGGCCCCACTTGGTGTCAAATCTGTTGACTCTTATCCAAATTCCAGCTTTACCTTGTTGTTAACTTGTTGACAACAACTTGTAGTAGCTGAACTTTTAGCCAGAGAGGAAAACAGGCTGCCTCGTCTGCTCTGTTTACCTCAGGCAGCAGTGCACGCATGCGCAGTAGTGAAGGTTCCAAAGATCACAGCGCCATCTACAGGCCCAGCATGGTAACTACAGTAAATTCATGAGTACGGGGGGTGGAGGGGAGAGAGTCGTATCCACAGAATTCGCCCATGTCAACGCAAAACTTTCAACCTAATTAACATACCCAAAAGTTGCGTTTCCCCCACACAGTGTCCGTGTAAACAGGGCCTTAGTTCCTCTTTAACTTGCAAGAAATGTTATGCCTAGTAGGAGGAACTACAAATGAATACAGTACTGTAGTTGTAGGGAGGAGCTAAATATCTGGGAGGAACTAAAGATTAAGAGACGCTGCCAACACGGAGGAGGCAGAGTGTGTAAGGTGGTTGCAGAGAAGGCAACAATGGTGTGTGTTTTTGTTTCAAACTTACAAGGAAGGCAAGTGTTGACTCTTTAGAAAGATAAAATAAATACTGGGACGATTTAAAGCCTTCATTTGTCAGTGGGTTTGTTTAGGGAACTTTAATTTAGGCCCTGTACACACGTAGCCGGATATCAGTAAAACCGGACCGTTTATCATGCGGTTTGGCCTTTCATCCACACGTGAACTCCGGTTGATGTAACTATAAACGAATAATTAAAAAACTCCGACCAAAGTGGAGATTTGAGAATTCTCCGCTTTCGAGTTTGCGTGTGGACTTTCAGAACCAGAGATTTCTGCTCCAGCTGGAGCGGCGCTGACGCCACATAATGCTCGGCGAAAAATAAAAGCTAAAATGTCAACATACCTGCTCTGACATGATTCCCAGTCGGACATGATTCCCAGTCAACATTTTCCTGCATTTTATTAACTTTGTACTCCAACACGGTATTTAATAGTAGTTCAACCTCGCGGTCTGTCGACACAAACGAAGGGGAAAAAAAGAAACAATAACAGGAAGTTGTGGCTGGGTTGAAGGGTTGTGAATGCACAACACTGCCACCTATGGGTTCAGCATATTCATTACAACACTCTGTGGTGAAAATAAACGGGGACATGTAGACGAACATTTTAAATATCCGAACATGTACAGAGATATTTTTTTTGCGCAGATTTTCGTTTTTCAAACACCAGGCTACGTGTGTACAGGGCCTAAGATTCACGAAAATGTTTGCGTGAAAAAGAATCTCGTGACAGCTTCCATTCTGTTCTGATACCTTTAGTTGGTCATTTGCTACTTTTAACTTCCAAGTTTGTTTTTCTGCCTCTACCTAATAGTAATAATAATGAATTCAATTTATAACGCACTTTTCATTAGTGAAAATCTCAAAGTGCTACACACATTGAATGCTACATACATTCATACACCGGTAGCGGCAGACTACCATGCAAGGTGCTTTCCAGTCCTACCGGGAGCAACTCGGGGTTAAGTGTCTTGCCCAAGGACACAACGACACATGGTGTGGGGAACCGGGATTCGAACCGCCAACCTTCCGATCGGGGGACGACTGCCATTACCACTACGCCACGGCCGCCCTAGCTAATGTTTTGCTGCTTTTAACTACCGGTAAGTTTTTTAATTTCTTTAGTCAAAGTCAAAGTCAAAGTCAACTTTATTGTCAGATCTGCAATATGTACTGTACAGGACATACACAGGACCGAAATTGCGTTTCTCTCAGTCCCTCGGTGCAACAGTAAACATCTAAACATTGAAACACTGAAACATATAATAATAGACATAAGCATAAAATAGTAAAACTAACACTGTCCTGAGTTTTTGCATAGTGGTATAAGAGTATGAAAATTTACACCAACTCTAAAACTAAAACATTAAACATTTAATGAACATAATACTGTCCTGAGTTTTTGCATACTAGTATAAAAAAAGAGTATAAAAAGTATAACTAAAATAAACTAAAGGTTTCTAGCATTGACATTTGCAAAGTGGCAAAGCAGCGTATGAGTTAATGTGCACAGTATATGTATGAGGTAGTAGTTGATGTTGTTATAGAGGCAAAAAGTGGCATATGCAGTAAGGCACATTGGGCATCCCTAAATAAGACCGTTCAGAGCACACTGTATATGTATCAGCAGTGGTGTAGATATTAGAGTAGTGTAAATGTAAACAGTAGTAATTAAATGTAAGCAGTAGTAATAAAAGTAAACAGTATTAATAAATGTAAACAGAGAATGTAAACAGTATTATGACTATAGGCAGTGATGTAATACAAACATTAGTGCAAGTATGAGAAGTAGTGCAAACTGTATGAGCACATGACCGAGAGTTTAGTGAATAACCCGTTTGATGACACAGAGTCCAGTGTTAAAATCTTTGTGTTGTGTGGTAATGTGTGAGAAAGTTTTAGTGTTAAGGCAGTTCAAATGGGAGGGGGGGCAGAGCAGGCAGAGTGTTTAGCATCCTGACTGCCTGATGAACAGAGCTGTCTCTCAGTCTGCTGGTTCGAGCCTGGAGACTCCTCAGTCTCCTCCCTGATGGCAGCAGTCTAAAGCGGCTGTGTAGTGGGTGTGTGGGATCACCTGCCATGCAGTGGGCTTTCCGAGTGAGGCGTTTGCTGTGTAAGTCCTGCAGTGAGGGCAAGGAGGTGCCCACGATCTTCTCAGCTGCTCTCACAATGCGCTGGAGGCTCTTGCGGCAGGATGCAGTACATGCACCAAACCACACAGTGATGCAGCTGGTCAGGACACTTTCTATGGCACCTCTGTAGAAGGTGCTCATGATGGGGGTTGAAGCTCCAGCCCTTTTCAGCTTGCGGAGAAAGTAGAGACGCTGGTGAGCCTTCTTTGCCAGTGCTGCAGTGTTCCTGCTCCAGGACAGGTCCTTTGAGACGTGCACTCCCAGGAACTTGGTGCTGTCTACTCTCTCCACTGCGGTGCTGTTGATGGTCAGAGGGGCATGTTGGGCATCCTTCTTCCTGAAGTCCACAACAATCTCCTTTGTCTTCTCCACGTTGAGAGTGAGATTGTTGTGTCCGCACCACAAGGCCAGGCGGCTCACCTCGTTCCTGTAGTCCGTCTCATCGTTGTTGCTGATGAGACCCACCACTGTTGTGTCGTCCGCAAACTTGATGAAGTGGTTGGAGCTGTACGATGGTGTGCAGTCGTGTGTTAGCAGGGTGAATAGAAGGGGGCTCAGCACACATCCTTGTGGGGCCCCTGTGTTCAATGTGATGGTGCTAGATGTGTTACTCCCGACCCGTACTGTCTGTGGTCTCCCGGTCAGGAAGTCTAGCAGCCAGTTACACATTGAGGTGTTCAGCCCCAGACTGTCCAGTTTAAGGATGAGCTGTTGGGGGATGATGGTGTTGAATGCTGAGCTGAAGTCGATGAACAGCATTCTAACATAGGAGTCCTTCGTGTCCAGATGTGTGAGAGCTGTGTGGAGGGCAGAGGAGATGGCATCGTCGGTTGAGCGATTAGGTCGGTATGCAAATTGGAAGGGATCCAGGGAGGCAGGGAGGACAGATGTGATGCTTTTCATGACTAGCCGTTCAAAGCACTTCATCAGGATGGGGGTGAGTGCTACTGGGCGATAGTCATTGAGGCATGCGGGCGTTGCCTTCTTTGGGACAGGGATTGCCTTTAGATTGCCTTTTACTGCTTTTAGTTACCTTTTATTCTTTTAGCTAGCTCTTGTTACTTTCAGATAGCCTATTGCTACATTTAGCTTGATTTTTTTCTTCTTTTAGCTTTTAGCTAGCGTTCTGCTTCTTTCAGCTGTAGCAGTTTCAGTCCATTCAGTAAATTTCAGCTCTTAAGTTTGAGAGAAAACTGAATTTTTACTTCTTTAATTTGAATTATTTCTAAACCCCTGAAACATTAACAGGGTTAAAGTCCTGACAGACTCTTTGTGGTTTCGGCTCATAAACTCACCTTGAACCGTTGTTACCGGACTTCACGGTGCCGTTACAGTCATTCTGACCTGAGCACCTGTTTGAGGCGAAACCAGTTAACTCCAGCCGATGCGTTTTTATTTTAGCTGAAATGATGAAGCCGTTCGTCTCGTTTGTTGAAAGCTAATTTTACAAAAGTCGAATCTTTTATTGAAACGTGCTGCACAGATTTCACACGTGGCTCCCAGAACATCTTCAGCGATTTCACGTCGGAATCAAACCCAAGTGTGACTCAAACGAACGCAGCGGAGCTGATTTATGAAGCGGTGAATCTAAATCCTTTAAGCTGACAGAGCAGCTAAACTAATCCAAACTCCAGATGGTTCTGATGAGACAGAGGAGGATAAATATTTATTAAAAGCCGAAGCTTCATCAGCTGCTGAAACCTGCTTTTGTAAACTGTTGGTGGATTCAGGTCCAGGTAGTTTCTGACTGTGACTTCCTGTTTAATCTAAATATTTCTCTTCTTCTTTAACAAGACAACAGGAAAAATAAAAAATAAAAAGTCTTTAATCGGATAAATAAGTTTAAAGTTACGGATAAATAAATATTATTTGTATTATTTGTAAAAAAAAAAAATTGTGATATTTTTCACAATAAAGTGTGAAAATGTATAGAGTCTTACATTAAAATTATGAATATTTTACCAAACATAAAATGAGAAACGATCAAAAGTCTTTTGTATCTTCAGAGGATGAGAGCGACACTAAATGAGGTCCAACAAGAGGATTCTCTCAGCGGCACCAAACCATATTCCCACCAATCTGCTTCTTTCTGCTTTAATGATTTTATTTCTTCTACAGTTGTTTCCTCGTTTAGATCCTTCTGTTGCTGCTAATATCTAACGTGGATTGATTGAAACAATGAGAACGTTCACCTTCATCTGTGAAATGATGGGTTTCATCCCGACAGCTTGGCCTCGTCTCCTGGGTGGGAATTGGTGCAGCGACCACAACTGAACTATTCTACATTATTATGGTTTTTAATTTTCATTTTAAAATAGCTGTAAAATTATATTTAAAAAAAGGCAGCCATCTTGCTGTAGGCAAAAGATAATGTTACAAAGTATATGTAGAGACAGAAACTAACAAACAAACAAAAAATTAAAAGGAATACATTATTTTATGATATGATAAATATGGGATCATAAAATGCATTTATAAAGGGATTTCAATATGGTTGATTTTTCCCCAAAGGAACACTAGAAAGGTTGTAAAGTTCTGGGAGTTAATGGGAGCATTTAAAACTATTCTGACAAAGTTACAAAGAAAACAAAAAGTATTTTCTGTCTTTGTCAGGAATGGTTGTACTGTAAACACCAAAATATACAAATAAAAACGCAAACAAAAAACGTGTAGCTAATTTTTTCCCTTATGAGACCTTGCAAGTAGGGATGCACTGATGGACATTTTTCTGCTTCTGATCCAATCCTTCGGGGTGGGAGTTGGACTCTGCCATGGCCGCCCATTTTCACAGATTCTGTTCATAACTTTTATGGGCCTTCTCCTACTCCGCTCCTGTTTCCTGGAATATCTTCCAAAAAGATCTGAAGCTCTCGACCTTGACCTCTCCAAGTGGCTTCAAACAACTGCTAAGTTCAGAGCAAAAACCAATGCAGACATGTTCCTGTTTTTATTATTTTATAACGGTTTATAATGTAGCGGTTTGTTTAATTTAATATAATTTTCTTCAATCTATTTTTCAATAAAAGAAAGCATATAATGCTTTCTTTTATGATTGTTTACTGTTGTCATCATTCTTTGTTAAAAAAAGAGGTCTCTCTTGTAAATGAGTTCTCGAGAATCAATGGGACTACCGTACTTTCCGCCCTTTAAGTCGCACCGCCCTATATGTCGCATTAGTCCAATTATGCCCAATAAAGTGGAAAAATCCATAAACGTGTAGCATCTCCGAATGTGTCGCGCATGTTACGCGTCACCGCTGACAACCCTGAAATGTGGGTCAGTGTTTTGCCGAAAATTGATTGGCTGCGAAATGGCCGCAGGAGCGTGCACGAAGGACTTTAACAAGATTAACACGGTAAAAACAATTATTTGTTTGCTAAAAATTATAGCAAAGATGTGTCTGAGCTGAACTTTTCCTTAATAAATGCACGTAATTGTCAAATCAGCTGGATTTTAAAAAATAGTTTCGCTACGTCTGTGCTCGCGTGCACGCGCAGCGAGCGGATACGCTTCATTTCTTTAAAATAAACACCTAAAAATATATATTTGTTTGCTGACATTATAGCAAAAGTGTTTCTGAGCTGAACTTTAAATGAACGTAATTGTCAAATCAGCTGGATTTAAATAGTTTCGCTTTGACGGCTCTTCCAAACGTAAAATAAATACGAAATAAATTATAAATAAATCGAATTTTAGCTCAAACATCTCCTAAAGCTAATCAGTTGTAAATATCCATCCAGTGATTACTTTCTGTAAGTTTCATCAAAATCTGTCCTGTGGTTCTTGACCTATTTTGCTAACAAACACTGAGCTAACAGTAGTTCAGACCTCCAGAGTTCAGGAGGCCGTGCTGCGACAGAGTGAGTCCGAGCAGAGGAGGCTGCTGTTGGACACATGAGCTGGGAACGGTCGGTGGACCCTAGCGGCCGAAAGTGGTACTGCTCCATTTTTTTTTCGTCAGAATGAATGGAAACGGTCATATCTCAGCCAAAATTTGGTTTAAAAATATGGGAAAAAAATCCCTAAATATGTCGCTTCGCCGCATAAGTCGCAGGACATGAAAATTAGTTTTAAAAAAAACTGTGACTTATAGGCCAGAAAATACGGTAACCTGTAGAAATAAAAGTTGAATGAATGAATGGACAGATTTTTTCGGTGGAGGGAATCCGGTTCTGTGCCCTCAGGATTCCTTCTCTATTTGCAGATGATGTGGTCCTGTTGGCGTCATTGTGTAGTGATCTTCAGCTCTCACTGGAGCAGTTTGCAGCTGAGTGTGAAGCAGCTGGGGTGAGAACCACCACCTCCAGATCTGAGGCCATGGTCCTCATTCAGAAGAGGATGGATTGGTCTCTCTGGGTCCAGGGTGAGGTTCTGCCTCAAGTAGAAAAGTTCAAGTACCTCTGGGTTTTGTTCATGAGTGAGGGAAGAATGGAACATGAGATTGACAGACAGAGCGGTGCAGCGTCTGCAGTATTGCGGACTATGTGCCAGTCCGTTGTGGTGAAGAGGGAGCTGAGCTGTAAGGTAAAGCTCTCCGTTTACCGCTCGGTCTACGTTCCTACTCTCACCTCTGATCATGAACTCTGGGTAGAGACTGAACTAATGAGATTGTGGATACATGTGGTTGAAATAAGTTTCCTCTGCAGGATAGCTGGGCGCTCCCTTAGAGACAGAATGAGAAGTTCAGTTATCCGGGAGATACTCTGAGTAGAACCGCTGCTCCTCCACATTGAGAGGAGCCAGTTGAGGTGGTTTGGGCATGTCCAACTGGGAGGAGACCCCTGGAAAGACCCAGGACACACTGGAGAGACTACGTCTTTCGGTTGGCCTGGGAATGCCTTGGAGTCCTCCCATAAAGCTGGAAGAGGTGGCTATGAAAAGAATTGTTGGGCACTTCCTGCTTAAGCTGCTGCCCCCACAACCTGATTTCGGAATAAGCGTAAGATGATGAATGGATGGATGGGTTGGTGGGTGGGTGGATGATCCAATCCTGATACCTAAATTGGTATATCCGCCGATACTGATACAATTCCAGTACCAGAGCTCTGTTTGCTTTAATGTTATTATCATTACAGTACTGTTGATTTTATACAAGGCTGTAATAAACTTATCTCTATAGGCAAGTATGATATGTATGTCTCAAAAGGCACCCTGAGTTGAGTACAGTATAAGGTCAGAAAATGAGTCAGAAAAACAGAAAATCCTGTTTATTAACCTCTATTTAATCAGGCAAATCCCAAAATCATTTCATAGCACAGAGTCAGCTCTTTTAAAAGTTTTTAACGATATATTCTTGGCGACTGATTCTGGTGACTGCGTTGTTTTGGTGTTGTTGGATCTATCAGCTGCGTTTGACACAGTGGATCACAACATTTTAATCACACGTTTGGAACAGTGGGTGGGCATTGGTCATATAGCCTTAGATTGGTTTAAATCTTATCTGACCAAGCGTACTTTTTGTGTCTGTCTTGATGGACATAGGTCCTCCTCTGCTCCACTCTCATGTGGTGTTCCGCAGGGCTCAGTTTTGGGCCCTCTTTTATTTTTGTTGTACATCCTTCCGCTTGGTTCTGTTTTTAGGAAATACGGGATTGCTTTTCATTGTTATGCAGATGACACACAGATCTACGTACCTTTAAAGAAAGCAGACTCTGCCTCTCTTCGGTCTCTGTTCCTATGTTTGGAAGATTTGAAGGCCTGGATGGCCCTAAACTTCTTAAAACTTAACGAAGACAAAACAGAGGTGGTGATTTTTGGCAATTCGACTGAAGACTCTCTGTCCGATTGCTCCTTGGCTCAGTATGTCCGGCCAGTTGTTACAAATCTAGGGGTCAAGCTGGATGCTGGTCTTAGGCTGGAGTCTCAGATTAAAGCAGTTGTAAAATCCAGCTTTTTTCATTTGAGGCAGCTAGCCAAAGTAAAAGCCATCCTTCCTAGACAGCACTTTGAAACAGCAATCCATGCATTTGTGACCACACGGCTGGATTACTGTAATTCACTTTATGTTGGTATTAGTGATCTGTGTACTTCCCAGCTTCAGAGGGTTCAAAATGCAGCTGCACGACTCTTAACAGGTACACGAAAATTTGATCACATTTCCCCTGTTTTGGCATCTTTGCACTGGTTACCGGTGCGTTACAGGATTCATTTTAAAATACTTTTATTTACTTTTAAAGCTCTAAATGGCCATGCCCCTCCATACCTGTCAGAGCTGCTGCATTACTACACACCCTCTCGTTCGCTCAGGTCAGCTGACCAGTTGCTTCTGAGGGTACCGAGGACAAAGCGCAAGCTTAGAGGGGACCGTGCTTTCTCTGTGGTAGCTCCTAAGCTCTGGAATGACCTCCCATTAGACATAAGACAGGCCTCTTCACTTGCTGTTTTTAAGTCTCTTCTTAAAACCCATCTTTTTTCTTTGGCTTTTGGTACAATCTGAGATGTTTTAACTTTGTTTTATTGTTTTATTGTATTCATAATTTATTATTTTAGTACTGTTTTTAGTCCCTTCCATTTTATGATTGTATTGTATTTTGTGATTGTGTGTACAGCACTTTGGTCCTGTTGGGTGCAAAAAGTGCTCTATAAATAAAGTTGGTATGGTATGGTATGGTATTGAGATCACAACTCTCTTTGGAGACTTGGGCCTGAAGGCAGCCTAACGTTTTTGGACTGCGAGAAGAAACCAGTGTACCCGGAGAAAACCCATGTAAACACGAGAATAACATGCAAACTCCATACCCCCCAGAACAAACCCAGGGATTGAACCTTGCTGATTGACCTTCTTGCTTTAAGGCAACAGTGCTAACCACTGTCATGCTGCCAGGGATGTTAACAGAAAAAAATCCATCCTGAAAAATATGCAACTGTAAGGGTTAAATTGACTGTCAGTATTTAATAAATCCAAGACTTACCATTAATGGTAAACATCTGTAACACTCTCCAAATAAAATACAAAGGGCTGCTTCATATGATCAGCACAATTTAAGTGAATGTGAAATCCTTCGTTTTCTACAACTGATAACAATTGGTCAAAGAGTATTGTACAAGGAAGTTGAGCAATTTCTCTGTAATCCCTTTACAGTAGTTTAACAAGGTTGAATTTGGAGGATTGTTTGGAATTCCTACTGTAAATGGAGGACCTTTACAATAGCTTTCACTTTGTCTGGTGGAAGTTTACCGTGTTTTTGGAATGACTAGAAGTGACTCCTGCTGGCTACTTTCAACTTTCTGCCCCCTGGCTAAAAAAATGCTTGTGCTCTTTAATGTGGTGCTTTTTCCAAATGTCTGATTGAGTTTGTTGTATTGTAGGTCGCAACGGAGCTTCCGCCTCTCAGTACAACAGCTTTGCAAACATTCCACATTGCTGTCTTGTTTTGTGGTGTTTCTAGTATAAAATATTTCCACACAGCGGACATGTGATGAGAAGTTGGTGAGCCACAGTGCCGCTCAACGCTCACTTGCTAGCTGGCTGCAAACTGTGGAATGGATTTCCTGAACGAAGGCGCGTCTCATAGCTCTGCGTCTCATGAGATGCGCCTCCGTTCACGAAATCCATTCCACATTTTGCAGCCAGTTAACAGTGCAGCCGGCAGGGAATCACTTACGGGGTCATTTCAGTAGACAACATTAAAGCACAGGCATGGCTAATGGATCGTAATCTCAGCAGGTTGGATCGAAAATTTCCGATACGTGAATTACGTTGGTATAGGATGCTAGTACCATTACTAGATTGGATCGGCTTAATCCCTACTTCCAAGAGTTAATTTTTAGAACCAACCCAATTCAAAAAGGCTGTCACAGATTAACAAGCACAAAAAAGGCTATAACAGTAGATTTTACTGATACTGCGCTAAAATTTGGTGTGGTAGTAGCAGTCAGTCCAGACACATACTCCGAGCATTTACAGTCTGCACAAAATGTTTGATAAGAACTTTGGCATGTGTGACAGCCAAGTGAACTTTGGCATTTACCTGAGGTGTTACTTTCCAAAGCTTTTATTAAACCAAGTGAGAAAACCCAAGAAGCACAGTACTTCCTCCATAACTACAACCTGGGCAGAAAACCATCTAATAAAGGCTTTAGGGTTATGAAACATTACCATGCTGGGTGGGGGGGATGATCTTATCGCTGTGTAA
>JBBPBX010023440.1:23189-40533 GCA_038048925.1 Garcialebias charrua | reverse complement strand
TACGGAAGCGTATTGCTGACACCAATGCGCTGTTCCCGCACTGGCTTTGATTATTACACTAAACTTTTCTTTACATGAGGTGAGGAACAGATGAGCAGGACTCTGCCCATACTCTGATTATCTGAGACTTTTTTAGTTGCGCTTTTTTTGAACTATTAACATTTTTGAAATGAAACATTTTTCCTTTTCTCGTTTACCATGTTGACTATTTTGAGCTGAATCTTGGGTTAGTCCTGGATTGATTGATAATTAATTTGAGATTGGGATTAATTTAACTTTACGTTTGTATATGTGTGCGTGATTACCGGTACACATTTATGTGTATACATTTTTTGGCCTTGCATACTTTAAAGGGGACCACACATGCAAAATTCACTTTTTAATGTTTTTTTACTCAACTTTGGGTATTTACTTCATAAAAAAACAGTCCTTGTGCCAAAAAAATGCACCCAGTGGTTTATTTACTCTAAGTAGATTTATTTGTCTGTGATTAAAAACGCTTCGTTTCACACTTCCTGCGGTTTGTGACGTCACAAACCGTAGCCAATCACCTCAAGCCTGAGTCCAGCCCCTCACCTAGCAACCCCTGGTGATGCTCCACCCACTTGAGTATAAAAGATGTCACGGTTGCCTAGCGGTTTAGGAGCTGACCTGGCGGTCATTTATTCATTTATTTAGCCCCCGGGGGGCTAGGGGTTTGCCCTGCTCCAGCCATGCAGCACATCTCGAGTAAAACCAGAATGTTTTATTACCTTGTTTGAATGAACTCTGTCTCGTTGAAACTGTGCACACACACTCTCGCGGTTTGGACTTGTTTCTTATATGATGAAGGACTACTTTTGCACAACTGTCAGTTTGGTTGAGCGGTTACGACACTTGAGCGCCACGCAGGAGAGCGGAGATCGCATCCTGTCAACGGCATCTTTTTTTTTTCCCCCTTTTTTTTAAAGCCTTTTGTTTCGGAGAAATCGGGGTGAGACTAGATATATACATCGACATAATAATACTTTATAATTGTTATTTTTACGTTTTAGTTCAATTTTTAGTGTAATATCGCTCCCAACGCGCAGCCGGCAGAAAACTGTGCACACACACACTCTCTCTCGTGGGGCGACAGTCTGTACCATCAAGCACCACTGATCGATATATTTTCAGATTAGCAACTTATTTATTTTAAGAATACCTTTCACTTCATCAAAATCTAATCAAAACTTCAGCGTTCTAAATGTAGGTGGTTGTGATTATTTCTTATACGATGAAAGACTGCTTTTTGCATAACTGCCCGGTTGGCCCAGAGGTAGTGAACCGGACTCGTCATCCGAAGGACACGGGTTCGCGTCCCGGTCGCGGCATCCCTTTTTTTTTTTTTAAGCCTTTTGTTTTGCAGACCGCCGTCTGCGTGCGGGAGTTGCTGGGAGCTACTGACTTTTGAGGTCCGGGGGTCCGGTCAAAGGTTGCCTCATGCGGATAAATTAACTGGAGACATTCTGTGAACTTTGTGTGTGGACTGAAGCAGCGATAGCTCCCAACAGCGCCGCATGCAACGAGCGGAGCTAACACCGCCCGCTCGGAGGAGGAAAAGCTATCATTAGCCTCGAAGGTGGGCTAATGCTAAAAAAAGGAGCTGCAAATGGCGGCGCGCGCAGAGGGCTTTTGGTAAGTTATCTTAAGCTACTAGCACTAACAGTAAGTCAAATGAGTAATAAAAAAGAGCTAATTTTAAAATAACAACATATTAGAGATACTGGCTGTTACAGAGGGCGTAGTTAATGTAAATAGGTCTTTGTAGGGCGTGGCTTTCAGACCTCATTATTCATAAACCGGTCGTTTAGAACGGAAGTGAAATTTGGCAGAATTAGAAAGGGGATATTTTATTATCTAAGCATTATTTTGTGTATAAAATTGACTGAAAATGGTCTGGATAGCCCACAGATAAACCACAAAAAATTATATATCCTACATTTGGTCCCCTTTAAACCAGTTTGTGAGGTGCTTATACTTTTTTTTTAAATTCCCCCCCCTTTTATGATACTGGAGCCCTAGTTTAAAAGTTAGACAGGAGTTACCTCAGGCTTAACAGCGCAAGTACAGTAATATTTAACTTTTCTTTTGACTGATGTGCAACGCGCTGTTCCCGCACTGGCTTTGTTTATGTTTACACTAAACTTTTGTTTACATGAGGTGACGAACAGATGAGCAGGACTCTGCCCATACTCTGATTATCTGAGACTTTTTTTTTTTTTTGGGGGGGGGCTTTCTGGTTTTGTATTTAGGCACATAAATAATTGAAGTAGGCCTATCCATGTATAAAAATGGGTGAAATATATAATGTTTTCAATATATTATTTTGAACTATTAACATTTTTCCTCTTCTTGTTTACCTGTTGACTATCTTGAATTGAATCTTGAATTGGTCTTGGACTGATTGAAGATTTAATTTAGGATTAGGATTAATTTAACTTTGTTTATATGTGTATGCGTGATCACACATCTATGTGTACATTTTTGGCCTTGCATGAGGTGCTTATACATTTTTTTTCCCTCTTATGATACTGGAGCACTAGTTTAAAAGTTAGACAGGAGACTTATTTTTAATTTCTATGGAGCTTGCTGCTTCTGTCTGTTGCAGCTGTCCAGGGTGGGAAAGGGAGGGGGTGGGGGGTCCATCACTGCCATTAATTTATATTTTCTTTCACTTTGCCAAGAACTGCACAGCCATCAACACATTAGACTGTATTACCTACCTTTCTTATACAAATTATTAGTAATATGAGTGGTCAGTTGGTGTTGTCAAGCTGGAACGTCAAAGGTTTGAACCACCCCGTCAAGAGAAGGAAGGTGCTCTCTCATTTAAAACAGTTAAATACAGGCATTGCTTTCCTGCAGGAGACTCACATTAGAAGTGACGATAGCAAACGATTACTGCAAACATGGCACGGGCAGAGTTTCCATTCCTCATTTCGAGCAAAGGCTCGGGGCGTCTCGATCCTCATCAGTCAAGACATTTCATTTGAACCTTTTCAAGTTAACTCAGATAAATATGGTCGTTTTGTGATTGTTTCCGGTAAATTGTACAACACACCAGTAGTGCTAGTTAACGTTTATGCCCCAAATACGGATGATGTTGGTTTCTTTGAGAAATTATTTTCACTGCTCCCGGACCTAAACACATACTCATTGATACTCAGTGGTGACTTGAATTGCTGGTTGGACCCAGTTTTGGACAGATCCTCTACAAACCCTGCCACAGCCAGCAGGTCGTCCCACACTATTCGTGCCTTTCTATCTAAGTATGGCCTGTGCGATGTATGGCGTTTTTTACACCCAGCTGAGAGAGAATATTCTTTTTTTTCTCATGTTCATCATTCATACTCGAGGATCGATTACTTTTTCATGGACAACAAACTTCTTCCCTCTGTCCGTGGCTGTGACTACCACAGTATTGTCATCTCAGACCATGCACCTGTCACTCTGTCTTTGTCCCTCCCTGACATTCCTATAAGGAGTAGACAGTGGAGATTCAATTCAACGTTACTGTCAAACAATGATTTTGTTACATTTATAGAAAAAGAAATAACCTTCTTTCTATCCATAAACAGAACTCCTGGGATCCCACTGTCAACCGTTTGGGATACCCTTAAAGCTTGCAGTATGTAGCTTTTTTTATGAACATATTTCTTCACTCTGTCACTACCTCCTGACAGACTGATGTTAGCCAGGTAATCTCTGAAAAAAATATATATATATTGTCCCCTTGCTTCTCCAGGTGGTAAATAAGCATTTCTAAAAAGAAAAGGTGACCCACCATTTTCCAGCCAATAAAAACAGAGTTTGTAACCAGCCAATAAAAACAGAGCTTGAATTTGAATCAGCCAATAAAAACAGAGCTTGAATTTGAAATTCAACAGACCACAAGGGGGCAGAGCCACATATGGCTCTGAGGGGGAGGGATCAGAATGCTTTGCCTGTTGAAAATATTTCTAACTGCTGCAGTTCTACAGAAACTGCATACTGAACCTTTAAAGTTGCAGTATGTAGCTTTTTTTATAAACATATTTCTTCTCTCTGTCACTATTTTTTGACAGAGTGATGGTAAACAGGTAATCTTTGAGAAATACTATATTCCTCTGGCGTCTCCCGGTGGTTAAAATAGCATTTATAAAAACCAGAGCGGGCCGTTTTTGACCAGCCAATAAAAACAGAGTTATTTTCATGAACGAGCTTCCCCCGCCCTCCCCCCGCCTCTCCCAGCGGCTGCGCGCAGCAGCCGGGCACGCTCCCGTCTCAAACAGTAGCTGTTTCAAGATGGCGGAGGTGGCGAGAGCTTCGTGCTCAAAGGATTGCCAAGCGATGCAGAGTTAGCAACTTTCCTGCTTGAAAAGTAAGTGTCTTTGCTTCAATCATGTGATAGCGCAAATGCCATGTTATTATCTACAACAGGCTAAAACCGTTTTCCGGCCTACAGCTGACGTGATGCTAATGGCAGCAGCTAACTCATTCAACCTCAGTATTGTTTTGATACGTACATTTAGTTATCCTAACTTATTGTATTGTGGATCAGCAAGCAGATATGATGAAAGTACTGTAACTGCGCTGTCTGTGTGAGATAGGCATGATCACAAGAACTAGCAATTAGCATATTGTCTGCTGATCATTTGGTGGTCATAATCGAAAAGTCTGTTAGTTGTACTACACAATATATGTTGTTGATGCATACATGTCAACCTCTTTGGACGTTTACCTGTATAAAGGGCCTCAAAAATCATTAATTTTTGGAATAAAATCTGTAAAACTTGCGGTGGGGTGGACGAGTTTGTTGTCTGCTGCGGACATGAGCCTGCAGTGAAGCAGGATGAAAGGAGAGCATAAAAAGTTCAAATTTTACTTCTAGCAGCAGAACAGGATGGAAGATGGCTGTTTGATGCTATTTTTTAAATCATCATTTAAATCATCATTTTTAAATCATCCTACATGCTTTGATATGTTAGATAAATTTGTCATTGTGTGATAAATGTGTTGAAAAGAATATCTGATTATTGTTTGAACTACATTATATGTTTTTATGCAGAGATGATGACTTTGGGGAAGGTCTGAGAAGAAGTGAATTTGGGGAGACTCCCATTCAGGTTTTGGAAACAAGGTAAGTAAGGGGAAAACATATTTATGTCAAGATTATTTTATGGTTTGCACTGCAACTAATATAACTGTGATCATAATATTATTACACAATTTTAAAATGTAGATGGTAAGGTTGTATGTCTAATATTGTTTATGAAATGTATTTCCACCAGATATTATGGTAGGCAGAAACAAAAACCAAAGTTTAATAGTTGTTTTTATATAATCCATCCATCCATCCATTTTCTTCCTCTTATCCGGGGTCGGGTCGCGGGGGTAGCAGCCTAAGTAGGGAGGCCCAGACTTCCCTCTCCCCAGCCACTTGGAGCAGCTCCTCCGGGGGAATCCCAAGGCGTTCCCAGGCCAGCCGAGAAACATAGTCCCTCCAGCGTGTCCTGGGTCTTCCTCTGGGTCTCCTCCCGGTGGGACATGCCCGGAACACCTCACCAGGGAGGCGTCCAGGAGGCATCCTAACCAGATGCCCGAGCCACCTCAACTGGCTCCTCTCGATGTGGAGAAGCAGCGGCTCTACTCCGAGTCCCTCCCGGATGACTGAGCTTCTCACCCTATCTCTAAGGGAGAGTCCAGACACCCTGCGGAGAAAACTCATTTCAGCCGCTTGTATCCGAGATCTTGTTCTTTCGGTCATAACCCAAAGCTCATGACCATAGATGAGGGTGGGAACGTAGATCGATCGGTAAATTGAGAGCTTTGCCTTTTGACTCAGCTCTCTCTTCACCACGACAGACCGGTGCAGCGCCCGCTTCACTGCGGATGCTGCACCTATCCGCCTATCGATCTCACGCTCCAGTTTTTATATAATGTATTTCTTTATTGTTATGGCTTTTCTGTGCTGCAATTTTAGTGGACATAAAATTAGAATAATACAGATGCACAATATTGACAATAAATATCTTTGAAGCTTATTTTTTTATTATTTTATTTTTCTAACCGCGTCACAGAAAATGTACAACTTTATAAATTTAAGAATTTTTAAAAAGATGACTTAATTAAAATTCTGTGTTCATGTATAACATACACTTGCACTGAACGTACGTATTTTAGTGCGTGTTAAAAATATGATTTTGTCTATACTTTCGAGTTAGTCTCATTAACTTTTATTGAGAGCATTTATTGTACTGGTTCCCAAGTACATGTTTCTTTATTTCATGATCAAACTTGATTATTGTTGCTTTAATAAAATATGTAATGTGTTTCCTCAGTATCAATGTTAGTTTGTTTTTTACGTTTATATTTTTTTTGTTTCAGTATGTCTTCGCTAGACATTACGACGACAATGATGAAAGTGACTTGTTATTGCATGTTCTCTCCGTGCATGCGTGGGTTTTCTCCGGGTTCTCCGGTTTCCTCCCACAGTCCAAAAACATGCATGTTAGACTGATTGGTGACTCTAAATTGACCCTGGGTGTGAGTGAGACAGGTCTCTCTTGTAAATGAGTCCCCGTGGCTCAACGAGGCTAGCCTGTATAAATAAAGGTTGAATGAATGAATGTTCTTCTTCCCCAGGTTGTCAGCGCTGTCCTGTTGATGATGATGGTGGTGGTGGTCCCACAGACAGCAGCAAAGCCACACAGGAAGTCCTTTGAAGGTTTAGCAGAAGAAACGGTCCCTCTGCGTTTGGACCCAAACAATTTAGTTCCCAGCCTAAAAGTCAGTTCTTTGGCCAGCGACTCCATCTCACCGTGGACCTACAAGTGAGGCTTCAGCTCCTCAGTGTGTTGTCCTTCATGAAGCTCAGAGTCCTGTTAACAGTTTTTGTCTCCTCTCTGTCCTCAGCATCTCCAGGGATGACAACATGTTCCCTCATGCGCTGTCGCAGGCTCACTGTTTGCTCAAAACCTGCCTGGACCACCAAGGACTGGAGGACGGGGGCCTGGAGTCCCGTCCCATTCTGCATCAGGTGCTGGTTCTGAGGCGAGTCAAGACGCCAGGGCCAGGCACAGCTACCACTACCGCCTGGAGTCCAAACTCATCTCAGTGGGTTGCACCTGCGTGAGACCGAAGGTGAT
The DNA here is from genome assembly GCA_038048925.1 of Garcialebias charrua. NCBI lineage: Eukaryota > Metazoa > Chordata > Actinopteri > Cyprinodontiformes > Rivulidae > Garcialebias > Garcialebias charrua. The sequence continues at coordinate 33,385 of JBBPBX010023440.1, read as the reverse complement.
CAACCAGCACTGAGGACTGACCCATGGAGACCAGATGAAGACCATCTCCACGCGGGGTGTCCTCCAAAGATCTGTGGCAGGGTGTGGCCTTGGGGCAATTTCAATCCCAAAAATCCTCAATTAAAAGAAAAGAACTTTTAAACGAGTTGATGAAGTTTATCAATGAACCTTAATTTTTTTATTTATATATACTGTATATATATATATATTCATTCATTCATTCAACCTTTATTTAGTCAGGTAAATCTCATTGAGCCTCGAGGGCTCATTTACAAAAGTGACCTGCTACTAACTAAAGAATGATGAACAGCAATGGTAGAATTTCTGTTCATCATTCTACATCATATATATATATATATATATATATATATATATATATATATATATATATATATATATATATATATATATATATATATATATATATATATATATATATATATATATATATATATATATATATATATATATATATATATATATATATATATANGAACATCCGTTGGCCTTAGGAGTCACAAATTTAGGTGCAAGTCCTAATAAAAATAATGAACCCTTCATTTATAATAAGCACCTCTTATATTATTATTCTGCTCTTTTTATTATATCCCCTAGCTTCAAGCCTTTTGTTTCACCCTCAGTATCAAAACCTGTCACCCTTAAAAATCAAAACTGTGGTAAAAATATCTTTTTTTATAAGCCTTATTCCCCTTTGCCTTTTTATTAATCAGGGCATAGAAACTAAAATAACAATTATAAAGTATTATTATGTCGATGTATATATCTAGTCTCACCCCGATTTCTCCGAAACAAAAGGCTTTAAAAAAAAAGGGGGAAAAAAAAAGATGCCGTTGACAGGATGCGATCTCTGGTCTCCTGCGTGGCGCTCAAGTGTCGTAACCGCTCAACCAAACTGACAGTTGTGCAAAAGTAGTCCTTCATCATATAAGAAACAAGTCCAAACCGCGAGAGTGTGTGTGCACAGTTTCAACGAGACAGAGTTCATTCAAACAAGGTAATAAAACATTCTGGTTTTACTCGAGATGTGCTGCATGGCTGGAGCAGGGCAAACCCCTAGCCCCCCGGGGGCTAAATAAATGAATAAATGACCGCCAGGTCAGCTCCTAAACCGCTAGGCAACCGTGACATCTTTTATACTCAAGTGGGTGGAGCATCACCAGGGGTTGCTAGGTGAGGGGCTGGACTCAGGCTTGAGGTGATTGGCTACGGTTTGTGACGTCACAAACCGCAGGAAGTGTGAAACGAAGCGTTTTTAATCACAGACAAATAAATCTACTTAGAGTAAATAAACCACTGGGTGCATTTTTTTGGCACAAGGACTGTTTTTTTATGAAGTAAATACCCAAAGTTGAGTAAAAAAACATTAAAAAGTGAATTTTGCATGTGTGGTCCCCTTTAAAGTATGCAAGGCCAAAAAATGTATACACATAAATGTGTACCGGTAATCACGCACACATATACAAACGTAAAGTTAAATTAATCCCAATCTCAAATTAATTATCAATCAATCCAGGACTAACCCAAGATTCAGCTCAAAATAGTCAACATGTAAACGAGAAAAGGAAAAATGTTTCATTTCAAAAATGTTAATAGTTCAAAAAAAGCCGCAACTAAAAAAGTCTCAGATAATCAGAGTATGGGCAGAGTCCTGCTCATCTGTTCCTCACCTCATTTAGAGAAAAGTTTAGTGTAATAATCAAAGCCAGTGCGGGAACAGCGCGTTGAACATCAGTCAAAGAAAAAGTTTAAATGTTACTTGCGCTGTGAAGCCTGAAAGGTGTCTATGAACTTCTGCGCCTCCTCGACCGAGCCCAGCCACTTTCTGTGTCCATCAGGTAAAGTCACGCAGAGTCGAGCAGGAAAAAGCAGAGCAGGTTTTAAACCCAAAGAGTACAGCGCAGCCATCACTTCCTTATATTCCACTCGCTGGTTGAGGACTTCTGGGCTGTAGTCTTCCACGATCCGCACCGGTTTTCCCTGGTATTCAAGCCTGCCTCTGCGTCGAGCCTCCCGGATCATGAGCTCCTTCACCTGGACCCGGTGCACTCGCAGGATAACCGGGCGCGGCCGCTGGTCCGAGGCGGGTTTCGGGGCGAGGGTTCGATGGGCCCGGTCCAGTTCGGGTGGAGAAGGAAGCGTGTCACGCCCGTAGATGTCGCACAGCAGGTTGGAAAAGAAGTCTGTGGGACGTCCGCTTTCAATAGACTCCGGTAAACCCAGAACACGAATATTCTGCCGTCTGCTTCGACTTTCTAAATCCGCTAGTTTAGATTTTAGTCTGGCGTTTTCCTCCTGCAGAGTTGAGCAGGTGTTTTCCACCTCCGACATGCGCTGGCTCAGGTCGTTAGTGACAAGTTCCAGTGATGACACACGCTGGCCGTGTTCCTCCACCGCGAGCCGAGTCTGGTCCAGTTTGAGATCCAGCTGACTAAAAGTTTGTTTGAACTCAGCTGACAGCGCCGCGCGGTGCTCCTCGAGCAGCGAGGTAATTGCCTCGAGGGTTATTAGGCCAGCGTCATCCTTCTCAGCGTCCTTCTTCGATCTTGTCGACTTTTGAGACATTTTCAATCCAAAATCTTCAAAAGAGATGCTTGATGGAAGTTGTGTGCGTGATAATAGGCAAAAAATATTACATATAAAGGGCTTGGTGGTACTAAAAAATAAATTTTACCCGGAGCACTGGCAAGTGCGACTCACTCCATCTCACGACCACACCCCTACTCAGATTATAATATTTTATCAGTTATGTATAGGGCTCAGAATAATGCATTACCTTTAAATATCCAAATGCATTTTGTTAAAAGACAAAGTTGTTATAATCTTAAGGGGACAGAGATGTTTGTAAAACCACAATTCAGAACTAGTTTGAAGGGACGTTCTACCTCAATCCAGGGAATTAGATTATGGAATGGCTTGGAGAATGTAGTTAAAAATGCCAAGTCAATGTTTACATTTAAGAAAATTATCAAAACTAATTTGTTAAAAAAAAATGAAATAGCGTAATGTGTATTGTATTAGTTAGAAAATTAGAAAGTTATTCATTTTGTACTGTTACTGGAATATTATCATTGTTTCAAATGATTGTTTGAAAAAAGGGGCAGATATAATAAGATTTTTTTCTTCTTTCTGCTACCTTTCATTTTTTTTATACTTTGTATGTTATCATTTATGGGATTGCTTTGTATTGTGTTTCTTGTAAAAAAAAATGAACAAATTTAATAAACATAAACATAAACAAACATTTACTCAGTTTAAAGTTTTGATGTGTCATTTATGTTCTATTATGAAGAAAATACTGACATTTGCCATCTCCACATCATTGCAATCAGTTTTTATTCACAATTTGTTTAGTGTCCCAACATTTTTGGAATCCAGTTTGTATAATATTTTATCAGTTATGTAAAGGGCTCAGAATAATGCATTACCTTTAAATATCCAAATGCATTTTGTTAAAAGACAAAGTTGTTATAATCTTAAGGGGACAGAGATATTTATAAAACCACAATTCAGAACTAGTTTGAAGGGACGTTCTACCTCAATCCAGGGAATTAGATTATGGAATGGCTTGGAGAATGTAGTTAAAAATGCCAAGTCAATGTTTACATTTAAGAAAATGATCAAAACAAATGTGTTAAAAAAAATGAAATAGTTTAAAGCTGCACTCTGTAGTTTTTGTAGAACACAGCACTTAGGAAAATGTTCAACAGGCAAAGCATTCTAGTCCCGCCCCACTCAGAGCCATATATGGCTCTGCTCCCTCTTGCTCTCGCTGCAGCCTCTGAATGCTCCGCCTCCACTGCATGTCCTGTCAGCCGCTGCGAAGTTCTGTGATTATATGTTAATAAAACGTTCTAAAAAATATAATAAAAACAGGGTGCGCTGGTCCAGCACACCAGAACACCCTGAAATCTGCAGAGCCTCGCGGAGCCACGTAGGACCCGAGTTTAATTCACTCGTGACAAATTCATCCATTTCCTCATCATTTCAGTCATGGATCAGTGGAGGAGGAAGCGATTACTTGACTTTTGGCAAAAAACCAAAAGAAAAGTCTAGCTCAGGGATGAAGAAGGGGAATTTAATACATTTGTGTCACATACAAAACAGTTTTGCATCGCTTTGCAATACTTTGAATGAGAACGTGCGCGGTCGCTGGGTGGGGGCGTGGGTTGGGGCGTGAGAAGTGAGAAGCTCTGTTTCTATTGGCTGGTTAACAGCGGGTCACTGTGGCTTTTTAGAAATGCTTATTTACCACCTGGAGAAGCAAGGGGACTATAGTTTTTTTCAGAGATTACCATACCATACCATACCAGTTTATTTATAAAGCACTTAAAAATACAGCAGCAGCCGTCCGAAGTGCTGTACAAGAATAAAAACAAGCACAAAACAATAAAAACAATCAATCTCAATCATATAAATATCGGTACATCACAAGTAAAATAATACAACACTAAAACAGAGATGTGAACTCATTCTGGTTTAAAAGCCAATGAAAACATATGTGTTTTTAAACGAGTTTTAAAAACAGATATTGATGGGGCCTGCCTGACCTTCAGTGGCAGCTCGTTCCACAATTTAGGAGCCAGAGCTGAAAATGCTCTGTCTCCTCTGGTCTTATAAAAGGTTTTCGGGACTGCTAAAAGATTACTTTGTCTAACATCAGTCTGTCAGTAGATAGTGACAGAGTGAAGAAATATGTTAAAAATATATTTTTAGAAAAGTTACAGACTGCACTACAGAAATTGCAGACTGCACCTTTAATGTGTATTGTATTAGTTAGAAAATTAGTTATTCATTTTGTTCTGTTACTGGAAGATTAATATAGATTGTTTGAAAAAAGGGGCAAATGCAATAAGATTTTTTCTTCTTTCTGCTACCTTTCATTTTATATTTTGTATTCTTATCTTTAATATTTGTTTTAAAAATGAATACATTTTATATATAAAAATAAATGTTCAAACAGTAGCCTATAACAACATATTGATTGGGCGGGTTTTTAACAGATTTTTGGGCTGGAAAACCTCGACTCTTTCTGGCAACACTGGACCAGGCCACGGCCTCACGGAACCAGAACCTGTGTCCCGGATCAATCACTGATCCGTGGCGGCACCTTTGATGTCAGTTTGGACTTTGAAACAAAAAACTCTTTCTCGTCGTGTCCTTGAATGCACCACGCACATACAGCTGATTGATTAGTTATTGATGATTGATTAGTTATTGATGATTGATTAGTTATTGATGATTGATTAGTTATTGATGATTGATTAGTTATTGATGATTGATTAGTTACTGACCGAACAGACCGCAGATGTTTGCGCAAACAGGAAACGCACGCACATTCAGTCAAAGTTGACGCTCCACCACCAAACTCCATTATAAAAACATCTGATTTAAGAGTGAACCCGACGTTGCTCTGAACTCACCCATGATGAAGTTCTGGTTCTGATCCTGCTCGTCTGGACGTGGAAAACTTTGGACAGGCGAAAGAAGAATGAGAGGCGGGGCTTCCACTTCCGTGTGGCCAAGAGCCAATCAGAAAAGAGGGGTGGGACCGAAAGCGCATGAACCCACGAGTTTTTTTTCATGGCCGCAGGTCAAGTTCGCTTATTATAAGCGACTTTGGGCTTGTTATTTTCTGCGGCCGTCTATAAATTTAAAGAATCGCTTGTTGTGGTTTATTTGGGCTTGTTATTCTTTTTCCTCTTTGTCAAGAGTGACAAGACTAAGCTAAAATGAGCTCCAATAAGTGGGAAATATGGGAAAAAATATAATAAAGAATGGGAGAAAGAGCACACACTTAAATCTGCACTATGTAACTTTGTAATGCAGTCTGTAACTTTTCTAACAATATATTTTAACATATTTCTTCACTCTGTCACTATCTACTGACAGACTGATGTTAGACAAAGTAATCTCTGAAAAAAACTATAGTCCCCTTGCTTCTCTATCAGCATTTATAAAAACACTAAAAACACAGAGTGACCCGGACAATGCTCCAAGTACACCTCGCTGCAGACTGCAGCACGGACCGGTGTCAGTCCCGGAAGTGGTGCTATTGCATTCCGGAAATGAAGGGGGCGCTGTTTTCATGATCACTAGTATTTAAAAAACTTTGGATATTTGAGCGCAGTTTATGAAGTTTCCAATGACACATTATGGTAAACAACGATAATATTTGAGCTCACCTGCAACCAAGCATATTATAGTTTTTGGAATGCAGCCCTGGCAAACCCACTACAGTATAGGGATAAGTGTGTGTGTATGATAATTAATGGATGGATAGTGTTCCTAATGTAATACATTTGTCTTTAAAATCTTAATTTCCATTAAAAAATTGTAATAGGGATAAGCGTGCATGTATGATAATTAATGGATGGATAGTGTTCCTAATGTACATTTGTCTTTAAAATATTAATTTCCATTAAAAAAAATTGTAATAGCACCACTAGCGCCTTTAAAATATTAACTTCCATTATTTTTTTTTAGAATAGCGTCACTAGTGCCTTTAAAATATTAATTTCCATTCATTTTGTTGTTGTTGCGTGTTTTAATAGCGCCACTAGTGCTCCCTTAATAGCGCCACTAGCGCCCCCTTCATTTCCGGAGTGCAATAACCACTTCCGGGACTGACACCGGTCCGTGCTGCAAGCTGCAGCGAGGACCTTCTCGGACAATGACCAGACAATAAAAACAGAGTTGTTTGTCACGCCCCAACCCACGACCAGCAAAATCTTGAAAGACAACGAGTAATTGACCAACAAAATCTTGAAGAAAAACAATTAATGGAAGAGCAACTTAGAAAAATTACACGCTTGGAAGAAGTTAAAAAACTGAATGCAACAAAGGCTAGAGCAAAAGTTTATGATGAAGGTGAAAGTATTTCTGAAGGTCAGAATTTACTAAGCAGTATTAAAACAGACAATGAAATTCAAGCAATCCCATTCATAACACACGTTCCCTTTCAAGCTCCAAGTTTGACCCAAGCCCACAATGCTACGAGCCTTAGATATACACCACACATTCCTGTGATCGTAAATCAATCTCAACCAAATCCTAGAGACCAACCTAAGGTCACCACAAGCCAAACACTTAAAGCATCAAGCCCACCATTCATCCCACAAGTCACACAAGCTCCCTTCGGGCCTGTGTTACACATTCCTACAGTCTTAAACCAAGCTCAACCAGATCCTGGTGAACAATCTGAGGCCACCACAAACCAAACACTCCAAGCGTTAAGCCCACCATTCATCCCTCCAGCCACACAAGTCTCATCGGTTGCAATTCAACAACAGCTAAATTACGAGCTAGCTAGCATACTAGCAGAAGCAATAAATGCTAATCGCCTTCCAACTCCAGAACCTGCATTGTTTACTGGCGACCCTTTAAAGTTTAAAGACTGGCAGTTGTCATTTGAAATCCTGATAGAAAGAAAAAACATTCCAAAGAACGAGAAACTTTATTATCTCAAAAGATACCTCGGTGGACCAGCAAAGAGAGCAGTTGAAGACCTTCTCTTAGTAGGCACAGATGACGCATATGATTCAGCTTGGAAGGTGCTAGAAAAGCGTTTTGGAAGTCCATTCACCATAGGAAAATGTTTCAGAGACAAACTTAACAATTGGCCAAAAATTAACGCCAAGGATGGAAATGAGTTGAGAGAGTTCGCTGACTTCCTTAAGACTTGCGAAGCTGCAATGTCACACGTAACAGCATTGGAGGTTCTCAATGACTGTATGGAAATTCAGAAACTTTTGCTAAAACTTCCAGAATGGCTAACCACAAGATGGAGCCGGACAGCTACGGAAATAACAAGAAGGGCTGGTAATGAAAGGTACCCATCCTTTCACATGTTTGTTGATTTTATATCCACTGAAGCCGACATAGCTTGTGACCATGCCCAGTATGGTTTCCAGTTCGGACTTGTTTTGAGGTGGTGGCATGTCTCTGATGGCCTCAATTTTGCTAGGGTCTGGTCAAATACCATCACAGGTTAGTGTGTCCAAAATAGTTCACTTCGGGTACACAAATTCTGCTTTTGTCTTTGTTCAGCTTTATACCCTTTTGGCGGGTCCTCTCCAAAACTGAATGTAGGTTTGAGTCGTGCTCCTGTTTAGTGCTTCCGTACACTAAAATGTCGTCCACGATGGTAGCCACACCTGGCAGTCCCTCGTAGGCTTCATCCACTCTTCTCTGGAACTCGTCTTGGGCTGAGATGATCCCATATGGCAATCTTTTGAAACGATATCTGCCATAAATTGTGTTGAAAGTGGTCAACATGGACGATTCCTCATTGAGCTTAATTGTCCAGTATCCTGACCTGGCGTCCAACACGCTGAAGTAATTTGCTCCAGCCAGCTTTGGTGTAACATCGTCCAAAGTTGGGAGGGGGTAGTGTGGTCTCTGGATGGCTTTGTTTAGTGGACGTGGATCTAGACAGACTCTCAGCTTTTTAGTCTTAGGCTTTTCTACGACGACGAGAGCGTTCACCCATTCAGTTGGTTCTGTGACTCTCTGTATGATGTCGTTTTTCTCCATTTCATCCAATTCAGCCTAGACGGTCATGGAGGGCAAAAGGTATGCGGCGAGGTGGGCATACCACAGGAGATGCTGATGGCTTGAGACGGATCTGACATTCTCCTGGAAACAGACCAATCCCTTGAAATACGTCAGCAAATTCCTCATAAATGTCTGCATTTTCTTTGAGCTGCACATCAACAGTGTGTATTAGTTTGACTATGTTTAAGTCTAAACATGCTCTCATGCCCAGAACAGGAGGGGCGTTAGCACAGACTATGTCGAATTCCAGCCAAACAGATGTGTTTTTGTAGCTGCACAATAATCTGCACGAACCCTCTGTTTTAAGTGTTTGTTCTCCATATGCTGTGAGTTGACTAGCCGTGGGGTTTATATTACCAAACATTTGATGAAATGTTCCTGCTGGTATTATGTTCGCCTGTACCCCAGTGTCTGCTGAGTTTTTGCCTCTTTTTTCCTATTTCCAACTCTGCATAAGCTTGTTCTTTGTCAGTGTTTTCATTCTTTTTGGTGATTGAGTCGATAAACTGCTCCTCTTGTGGTTGTTCATGGCTGTTTGTGACGTGATGCACTTTTCTGGGTTTAAAACTTTGTGGACGCTGTGGTGCTTGCGTCCTGCACACGTTGGCGAAATGATTAAATTTCTTGCATTTATTGCACTGGCGTCCCTTTGCGGGACATTCCTCTATGCGGCTATGTTCTCTCCCACATGCTCTGCACATTTTGTCATTAGGAGCGACGCCTTCATTGCTGCGGCCTGTTGTTTTGCAACGGTGATGCGGTTTCTGCTAACCACGTGCACGGACTGTGCTGACATGCTAGCTATGGTACTTGTCATTGTCTTTAGTTGCTGTCGTGACAACCCGAACGACCTGGCAACGTCGATCGCTTTTTCTAGCGTTAAATCTGGACCTTGACATAGTAGCTTTCAGGGACTCTCGGTGAGTTAGTAGCAAACACAATTCTGTCCCTTATCATCTCGTCAGTTGTGGTGACATGTCCTAGTTGGGTTGCCATAGCTAGTATAGACTGAGCATGCACAGTGTGTGTGTGTGTGTTTGAGTTGTGAACTGAGCGTGACACGAGACGTTAACATGTCGTGCTATTAGCAGTTCAATAAAGCCGAGTTCGCCAAGCTACCTCGTGAGTCCACCGCCCGTTCTTCACAGAAGCAGCCGTTCATGACATGGTGTCAGAAGTGGCCGACAGGACGCCTTACTGAGTGAGTTATTGAGTTAAATGGCAAAGTTCGGTCCACCCGAACCCTTCGACTTCTCGCGCCCGGCAGAATGGCCGATGTGGCGGCGGCGCTTTGATCGCTACAGAATAGCGTCAAAGCTGGACGGAGAGAGCGGAGAGGTACAAGTTAACACACTTCTTTATGCCCTGGGAAGAGAGGCAGAGGCTATTTATGACTCGTTTGTGTACGAGAGAGTAAATGTGGCGGCTGATGAATATGAAGAAATGGAGGAGACACATCCTGAGCTAGATTACACGACGGTAATGGCGAAATTCAGCGACCATTTTGTGCCAAGAAGAAATGTTATTCACGACAGAGCTTGCTTTCATAAAAGAGTGCAGAAAGCCGGAGAGCCTGTTGAAGCATTCGTCAGAAGCTTATATGAACTAGCACAAAACTGTGA
>JBBPBX010023440.1:8932-20572 GCA_038048925.1 Garcialebias charrua | reverse complement strand
TTGACATTTGCAAAGAGTCATCAACATCTCCAAAAGTTTGGTCTGTGTTGTAAAAAGCTGCACTTTGAACCTGCAGAAGGAATGTTGTTGTTGGAATATGGGGGAGATGTTTTGTTTTGGCTACTGGGGGGATGTTTTGAGCACACAAAAGACTTCAGCCCCAGGGGGTCACACAAACCTAATGGAATGCAAATCCTTCAATCTGTCATTTTACAGTCTCTGGTAAGTGTAGTACTCATCTGAATATTCTGGTATTCCTAGTGTTAAACTAGACCCGGCCTCAGTTGTGGGACAGAATGGGGCCGAGCCAAAGTTAAAGAGTCCCAATAAAAAGAGACATGCCTCGAGCTTTCACACAAAAAATAAAGAATTTGTCTCTCTTCCAAAAGGTCTTGTTGGGGCAAAGTGCACTGCACAAGTTACAATCAATGATCTTACATGCAACTCTTTGCTAGATTCAGGCTCACAAGTAACAACAGTTTTGCAGTCTTTCTACGAAGAACATTTGTCACACTTACCTGTCCATAGTTTAAATGACCTGTTGGAAGTAGAAGGGGCAAATGGCCAAAGTGTCCCCTACCTTGGGTACATCGATATCACCATCACCTTCCCAAAAAGTTCAATAGGTGCCGACATTGAAGTGCCAACCCTTGCCTTAATAGTTCCCAATGTGAGCTCCAACTCACCTTTGTTGTTAATAGGCACAAACACATTAGACATCCTTTATGAACAGTATGAGCAGAATCCTAATCTTGGAGACCAACATTCACTTTCTTATGGCTACAAAATCCTTCTCAAAACACTTGCAACTAGGAAAAGATGCTCTTTTGATTCGAGCTTGGGGAAAGTTAGGCTCCATAGTACTGAATGTGAAACTATTGGAGCTAGACAAACTAAAGTCCTTGAGGGATCAGTGACTTGCCGGATGCCAGATGTAGGAAATTGGGTGGCTGTCGAAGCATCATCACTAACCCCTTTGCCGGGTGGTCTACTCGTCATGGATGGGTTAGCAACTTTACCATCCAAGCTCTCACACCGTGTACCAGTCATAATCAAAAATGCTATTACAATCTTACCCAAAACAGTCATAGCAGAAGTACACGCTATCCAGAGTGTTCAGCCAACGAAGAAACTATCCACGACATCTCCCAAGTCTGACAAATCCAAACTCCAGTTTGACTTTGGCGACTCTCCTATCTCCAGCGAATGGAAGGAAAGGATAACTGACAAGTTAAATTCAATGCCAGAGGTATTTGCCCAACATGAGCTGGACTTCGGTCGTACTGATAAGATCAGGCATCACATTACACTCAGTGATCCAACACCTTTCAAACATAGGGCGAGACCTATACACCCTCGAGACTTGGAAGCAGTACGTAATCATCTACAGCAACTCCTTGATGCTGAAGTGATCCGCAAATCTGAATCACCCTTTTCTTCACCGATTGTTGTTGTTCGGAAAAAGAATGGTGACATCAGACTCTGCATCGATTATAGAAAGCTGAATCTCCAGACAGTTAAAGACTCTTACGCTTTACCCAACCTTGAGGAGTCTTTTTCGGCATTGAATGGATCCAAATGGTTTTCTGTTTTAGACCTGAAATCTGGTTTTTACCAGATAGAGATGGAGGAGTCCGACAAACAGAAAACTGCATTCGTCTGCCCTCTTGGATTTTTTGAATTTAACAGAATGCCTCAGGGGATCACCAATGCCCCCAGTATGTTCCAGAGGCTTATGGAACGTTGCATGGGAGAGCTCAACTTGAAACAAGCACTTGTGTTCCTAGATGATTTAATAGTGTTCTCTTCAACATTACAGGAGCATGAAGAACGTCTCCTAAAAGTCCTTGCCCGTTTGAAAGAGTATGGTCTCAAACTTTCACCAGAAAAGTGCAGATTTTTCCAGAGCTCAGTCAAATACCTCAGCCACAACATTTCGGAGAAGGGAATTGAAACAGATCCTGAAAAAACTTCTTCACTCAAAACCTGGCCAAAACCAAGCAATCTGAAAGAACTCAGGACATTTTTAGGATTTTGTGGTTACTACTGCAGGTTCATAAAAGACTATTCTAAGATCATGAAACCCCTCAATCAACTTACTTCCGGATATCCACCCCAATGAACAAAGACAAATGCAAAAGTGGACAAAGGCAGATACCACTGTCCCAAAGACCCCTTTGGATCCAGATGGACGACGGACTGCCAAGCAGCGTTTGACACGATCATTGAAAAGCTAACAATTGCCCCTGTACTTGGATTTGCTGACCCTAAACAGCCCTACATACTTCACACAAGCCGTTTTCGCATTGGCCTGCCCTCAATGCCCCGGGCCGTCCCTGGGTGGCTCTGGGCCACCCGCGTTCATTACGCATTTGCCGTAGAGCCGCCTTGAAGTGGGTGGGCAGTTCTCTGGAAGTGGGTGGGGTGCTCTCTTCACGTGGGTGGAGTGTTTGTGTTTTAAAAAAAATTGTTAGCTGGATATATATATATTAGTGTTTCTGAGTTAAATTTTTGTTAATAACTGATCACAAATCAGCTTATGTTACAACGTAAATAACACGAAGCGCACAACCATTTCCGCCTTTTCGCACGACCTGAATGTCATTAAACAATAACTAATATTGTCTAACTGTTGCGCGCAGCCAGGGTTTTAAAATATAACTAATAATCTCTAACTTCTACGTGAAGCTAAAATGTTGAGAGGAGTGATTCCTATATGAGTAAGGTAGACACCTGAATATCCAGTCCGCTGTTTAGCTCAAAGCGTTAGAGCACTGTCGTTTTGACCAGGAGAAGCGGGTTTGCTTCCCGCCTGGGACAAAGTTATTTTACTTATTTTTTTTTATTGGAGTAAATAAAAAGGAGTTTGTTAACCAAACAAACTCCTTTTTATTTAAAAGAAAATGTGAATAAAAAAAAAAGAAAGTAAAATAACTTTGTCCCAGGCGGGAAGCGAACCCACTTCTCCTGGTCAAAACAACAGTGCACTAACGCTTTGAGCTAAACAGCAGACTGAATTTTCAGGTGTCTACCTTACCCATATAGGAATCACTCCTCTTAACATTTTAGCTGCACGTAGAAGTTAGAGATTATTAGTTATATTTTAAATCCCTGGCTGCGCGCAACAGTTAGACAATATTAGTTATTGTTTTAGTTATTGTTTAATGACATTCAAGTCGCGCTGACAAGCGGAAATGGGTGCACGCTTCGTTGTTATTTACGTTGTAACATAAGCTGATTTGTGATCAGTTATTAACAAAAATTTAACTCAGAAAAACTAATTCAGCTAACAATTGTTTTAGGAGTTTCTGTAGTTAAATTTGAATGAAATTCAACCCTCGCGCTGAGGTTGTTTGAATGAGTCCCGCCCCTGCTGCAAACAACGAATCAAATGTGAGCAGTACATGACGTCAAACTGGGTCCGTGGGGCCGGGCCCGATAGAACCACGGTGGACATGGTTCCAGAACAACGGTGGATCCCGGGCGGAAAAGGTAAATGTGAATACGCCGAACCCGGGTTAGAAGCTGGGAGAGCCGGGGAGGGCCGGCCAATGCGAAAACGGCTACAGATGCAAGCACTCTAGGGCTAGGGGCTGCTCTCTACCAAGTCCAACAAGGTCAAATCCATGTCATCGCCTATGCAAGTCGTGGCTTGTCCAAGTGTGAGACAAAGTATCCTGCACATAAATTGGAATTCCTTGCTCTAAAATGGGCAGTTACGGAAAAGTTTCAAGATTATCTTTATGGCGGATCATTCCTTGTAATTACAGATAGTAATCCCCTAACATACATCCTTACTACTGCAAAACTTGACGCTACAAGTTATAGGTGGCTGGCAGCGCTCTCCACCTTTGACTTCCAACTGCAGTACAGAGCGGGGAAACAGAATCAGGATGCAGATGGACTGTCTCAACGTCCACACAGTCCCCAACCGGATGACATGTTGTCCAACAAAGAGTTTGAGAGGATACAACAATTCACACAAAGGCACCTACCTGAAGCAAACCACACAAACTGTATCAACCAAAGCACATTCCAAGCCATCTGTGAGAAGCATTTTGTTTGTCAGCCTGCAGGAAATGAATCAGCAGAATCTGCAGCCAATCACTCTTTGGTCTTGTCCTTAGCTCAGCATCCACAAGCTGTACCCCAAAGCTATGAAAATGAAGAGGAGTTTGGTGGTTTACCTATCATCCCTCATTTCACTTCGTCAGACTTGAAAGAAAAACAACATGCAGATACAATCCTTCGAGAAGTGATAAATCAACTTGAATCTGGTGAAAGAATTCCACCAACTGCAAAAAGAGAACTCCCTGACCTTTGCCTTTTACTGCGAGAGTGGAAGAAACTGGTCATCAAAGATGGTGTCCTCTATCGGTTGAGACAAGAGGGTGCACAAACACAACATCAGCTTGTATTACCCCAAGAGCTAAGACCACTAATCTTACAAAGCCTGCACAACAACATGGGACATATGGGCGTTGAAAGGACACTAGATCTCGTAAGAAAGCGATTCTATTGGCCCAAAATGGCAGCCGATATAGAACTCAAAGTTAAAACCTGCAGCCGCTGTACGCTTCGCAAAGCCCTACCAGAGAGAGCTGCTCCACTTGTGAATATTGTAGTCACTCGCCCGCTCGAGTTATTGTGCATGGACTTTCTTACCCTGGAGTAAGAAACATGACATAACTGCACATAAATTGGAATTCCTTGCTCTAAAATGGGCAGTTACAGAAAAGTTTCAAGATTATCTTTATGGCGGATCATTCCTTGTAATTACAGATAGTAATCCCCTAACATAAATTAGTAAACCCCCTAACATAGTAAACCTAGTAAACCCCCTAACATAAATTAGGAAACAGAAATTCAAGCAACACTAAAGATATATTAGTAATCACGGACCATTTCTCTAAATATGCACTTGCAATTCCACCCCAAACCAAAAAGCACGCACAGTTGCAAAATGCCTCTGGGAAAACTTCATTTCACACTATGGATTCCCAGAAAGACTTCATAGTGATCAGGGTCCAGACTTTGAGTCCCACACGATAAAGGAACTTTGTCATCTAGCAGGCATTGAAAAGGTCCGAACTACACCTTACCACCCGAGAGGGAACCCTGTTGAGCATTTTAATAGAACCCTCCTCAACATGCTTGGTACATTGGAGAATCATGACAAGAGTCATTGGCGTGAGCGTGTTCGACCTTTAGCACATGCCTACAATTGCACCAAAAATGAAGTGACAGGGTTTGCACCAAACGAGCTCATGTTTGGCAGACAACCCAGACTCCCTGTAGACATTGCTTTTGGTCTGCCAGTTGACCGTCCATCAAGTTCTCACTCACAGTATGTTTGAGACCTAAAGTCAAACCTTGAATCAAGCTATAAGATAGCTATAGAGATGGCAAGAAAATCAGCTAGTCGCAACAAGGCCAGATTCGACAAACGTGTCATTGATTCCACCTTAAAAGAAGGTGACAGAGTTCTCGTCAAAAATGTTCGCCTTAGAGGCAAGCATAAGTTAGCCGACAGGTGGGAGTCTGACATTTATGTCGTAGTTAAACAGTCCAATGATCTCCCGGTCTATGTTGTTAGACCCGAGATTAAAAAAGGCCCATTACGGACTTTACATCGTGATTTACTATTACCATGTGGTTTTCTTCCTCCCACCTCAGACGAGATGGAATCATCCAAAGAAAAACCCAGGTGACCTAAAACACGCCAGCAAAGAGGAAGCGATGACAGCTCTGAGGAACAAGTGTCTGATCATGAAGAGCTTGGCTCTATCAATGTTTTTGACTTCGAAGACCTACTGGTGGAAACTAATGTTCTTGATCACCCACAGGATAATGGCAACATTGTAGTGACTGTTGAACAACATCCCCCAAAAACATCTGGAACTTTCACTGAGGATTCTCCAGTAATTGCAGATCATCAAACTGCACCTGTAGCGATCTCCACAGAGGCAAGATTACTTTGAGAGACACCTATCGGAAACGACCCCAGTGAGTTCAGTTCTGAGGAAATTCTGCCATGTCAGACAACCTTGGAAAAAGAGCCAATGTTCAACGAAACTTCAGAAGATTCAACTGTATCAGACAAATCCTCTAGTTAAGCAAGAGACATCATTGACCCAATGATACAGACCATTACTGATGCTGACCAGTGCCAAACTGACATTGACCCCACTGGCAACATCACTGACACTTTAAGACGTTCAATCAGATACAAAGAACCTGCTCGGAGGTTGACCTATCCTGAATTAGGTAACCCACTTGTTACTGTAGTCCAGTCCTTATTTGAAGGCTTAGCTATAGCATTCACTGACTCTTTAAATGCACCTAAAGAATCAAAAGTAGAAACCGTGTGAAACATGTACGAGGACGTACATTAGGAAAGGAGGGGAGGATGTAACCCCAGTTACAAGTACATTTTAATAGTTAATAAATAAGTTCATGAAAAACAAAAACAGAAAAAAATAAAAGTTTTATATAAAAATAAAAAAAACTATATTATGATAAATATGTGTGAAGATCTTCTGAAACAGGTTAGTAGGGTAATGTTTTCATTTGGACAATGTTGTAAACTGTTGGGTAGTTAATAAAGTTTTAACAAAATAGGCCCTCCCTCACCCACAAAGCTGAGCACAGCATTCAGCTAGCAACAGGACACAGAAAATACCGCATGGCTGAGCATCAGCTGCTGGCACAGCGATATTGAAGAACTGTCGAGAGTTTTCCGTTGAAATCTCGATCTTTTTCCTTTAATAGAAGAAGGGTGTGAGTTTGAAGAGATTATAACCACTTAAATAAGACAAGTTTTGGCCAGGTTTCATCCCCCTTGAGAAGATTTCAGGTTTCATCCCCCTGGAGAAGATTTCAGGTTTTCATCCCCCTGGAGAAGATTTCAAGTTTTCATCCTTCAACTTCAGAGAGCTGAATGGCGAGCCAGCCCTTAGGGTGTTACTTCTAGGACCGTTGTCAAGACGACGCAAGGTTTCATCTTCACCCTAAATACACTACTACGTCAAGGCTGTGGTAGGATTTGGAACTATATTTATTTTTGATTGACTGAACCTTGGAGGAGATGTGTACAACTCGGTACACAACATTGAAGGACTTCTGAAGCATTTGCTAAATGAGAACATTAGGACACTGTTCTGATTTTGGTTTGTGATACCTCTTTTGAAATGTTGATACTGTTGAGTGTTTCAAAGGGCATCTGTATGAATGCTTTAAAGTATCAATAAGGATCTGAGTAGGTGAACTGAGTATAACTAATATTGAGCTCAACCTGAGGATTAAAAATCTTGCCTATTCCTCAAATTAGATTGAATGACCGGTCATTAAAACAAAATAGGATTTAAATCAGATTGGAAAAGAATTGAACCTAAACCTTTTATTTCAACCCTTAACACAAATAGGGTGAATACGATATAAAAGAGTGTTCAAAGGGGTACTTTATAGAAATTAATGTGCCAATTGTTGTAAATGTTTGTCTTGTGTTGTTCTAATTAAATTGCCGGCTTATATGTACATTATTCTGATTCTGGCTCTTATTATAACAAATTTACCACTAACGAACCTAGAACTGGTCCAGTAGCTGATATTCCCCTGCCTAATAGTGGGTGGTGCTACAACAAACTGACATGGAAACAACACATAAATTCTGTAAGAATAAAAATAGCTAAATCGATTGCAGTACTGTACAAAGTCAGAGACCTATTGAATGATAAAGCTCTGTATTTGTTGTATAACACAATCATTGTTCCACACTTAATCTATTGTATTGATGTTTGGGGGAATGCGTGTAAAACAATCACAAAGCCTATTTTTGTATTACAGAAAAGAGCTGTAAGAATTATCACTAGAAAACATTACCGTCATCCATCAAGTACATTATTTTATCAACTGAAGTTATTGAAGTTCCATGATTTGGTAGACTATAATATTTTATCAGTTATGTATAGGGCTCAAAATAATGCATTACCTTTAAATATCCAAATGCATTTTGTTAAAAGACAAAGTTGTTATAATCTTAAGGGGACAGAGATGTTTGTAAAACCACAATTCAGAACTAGTTTGAAGGGACGTTCTACCTCAATCCAGGGAATTAGATTATGGAATGGCTTGGAGAATGTAGTTAAAAATGCCAAGTCAATGTTTACATTTAAGAAAATGATCAAAACGAATGTGTTAAAAAAATATATGAAATAGCGTAATGTGTATTGTATTAGTTAGAAAATTAGAAAGAGTTAGTCATTTTGTACTGTTTGTTGAAGATTATTATTGTTTAATCTGATTGTTGGAGAAAAGGGGCAGATATAATAAGATTTATTCTTCTTTCTGCTACCTTTCATTTTTTTATATTTTGTACATTATCATTTATGGGATTGTCTTGTATTGTTTCTTTTGTAAAAAAAATGAACAAATTTAATAAACATTAAACATTAAACATGTGTCTCCACTTATACACAAAAGGTTCTATTAACCTCCTGCCTAGAGCATCATTGCCCTCAAGCTGACTCTACAACCTGTCTGGTCCTGAGGAAATACATCAAGTATTCACTGGCTGCAGAGATGATCCATCTTTCCCCTTCACCTCTCAATGTTAGAATCTTCTTTGTTGGAAGAAAGACTATGCTTTTGCAGCAATTTCAAAGGTCTGAATCAAATCACAATAAAAAACAAGTATCCATTTGCCCTCAGTGATTCTGTTTGCCTCTGAATTACTAATTAATTACCACAGCCAACATCCTCACCCATTCTGATCATGATAAGCAATTTATAGCACTTATGGTGGAAGTGAATGTTTCTGGTGTAGGTGCTGGAGCAGTATAATAACAGTGTACAGATATAGGAGGCAAGCATCACCCTTGTACTTTCGTCTATCTTCCACTTAACAAAATTGTCGTTGGAAACAGAGAGTTACTGGCAATAAAGATGGTTTTGAAAGAATAAAGAAACTGACAGGAAGTGTGTATGCTTCCCTTCATCATTTGGATCAACCAAAACAAAAACAAAAATCCTACCTTCAATCGTGAAGAGACTAACCATGGATCTAGAAATGTCAAACCAGATGCTCTCTCCAGACAATTTTAAAAATCAGAGAAACTCAAAAGCACAGAAAGAATTGTCACTAATCCTTAAATTATTGCATGGGATGCTCACTTGGGAAATAGAAGGCTTGTTAAAAAGAAAGTGAATCAGAACTGAATCCTGGAGCTTCTCCAAACCATAGGCGTAACTACACAAACTTCATCTTGCTCAAGATGAGAGTTCTACAATGGAGTTAAATTCAAACTGTCTGCTCCTCAAACAAATAGTGTTAGATTATTATTTTATCTATGAATCCAAAAAAGCTAAGTCTGGTCCTCTGGACATTCAAAAAATAAAACAAAAAAAAAACAAAGCAAAAAAAAAACAACTGTAGAAACGTTTCGTCTTTCGTTCGAAAGACTTCCTCAGTCTGAGATCAGGGTTGCCAGATCTTCAGACCGAAAGAAGCGATCAGCTCCTTCAAAACAAGCACAAAAAAGCGACTCGCTCTTTCAAAAAAAGCCCAAAAAAAGCACCCCATCCCATTGTGTAAAAAAAGGCAGTTTTAAACAGTATAAACATATTTATTATGGCATTACATATAACAAGCAAAATTATACATTAAAGAACGTATTCAGTCTAAAAAATAAAAATACATTTTGCATTTTTCTCCCATCTGTGGTCGTGGTCAGATCCAGTCTTGAAGAGCACGCTCTTTCTCCCAATCTTTATTATATTTTTTTCCATATTTACCCCACTTAGAGCTCATATTAGCGTTGTCTTGTCTAGACATTTCACTAAATTCTTTAGTTTGTAGCAGGTCGCTTTTGTAAATGAGCCCTCGAGGCTCAATGAGATTTACCTGACTAAATAAAGGTTGAATGAATGAATAGACAAAGAATAAATAACAATGTTGCATTCGCGTGTAGTCGGATGTCCCGTGAAGAAACACGGTTTTTAATTTTAAACTCACTTTGAAAGTAATTTTCATTAATTTATCATTTTGTTTGCTAAAAACTAACATAGTTGAATGATACAAGATATATATGTTGTGTCACTATATGCTGCTCATGCTGACTCATCATTAATTGCTCGCGCTTATATAGTTTTACCCAAGGTTTTACCGGCTCTGACTGTCGCTTGCGCCAACTGCACCTGAACGTAACATCCGCCTTGACGTAACATACGTGGAAGGGGGGCGTGACAAACTACCTACCACTCGCATTACTGCTCGACTGAAAAACAAGCACAAATAAGCGACTCAATGTCCGCGAGAAGCCCAAAAAACCGCCACAAGCGGCTGATCAGATTTGAAAGCGACTCCAGGGAAAAACAAGCCCAATGCCGCTTGAAATAAGCGGACTTGGCAACTATGTCTGAGATGCTGTATTCAGCTCAGTCTTATAAATAGCAACCTCTCACAGTGGATCAACCAGTATGCTGATGACAGCTGGAACCAGCTGCTCACATGATCAAGGAGGACCATCAGCCTAACAATGGATCGTTAGCACCCTGATGGTTGTTTGCTATTCACAGAAGGCTGGGTGATACTAGCAATAACAGCATTGTAAGAGGGGGACAGTTGAACCCGGAGGCCTCCACCCCTGTTTAATGATGGACGGTTTCTTTTCACAAAGATGGCTTACTCCTCTCTCAAACCATTGTTCTTCTCTATCAAGGATGTGAACATCTTCATCCCTGAAAGACTGACCGCTGGCCTGGAGATTAGTGTAGACCGCAGAGTCCTGACCTGATGATGTTGATCTTCTGTGCTGGGCCATCCTTTTGGCCAGTGGCTGTTTAGTTTCCCCGATATAAGACTGATCACAGCTGACACTGAACAACATACACAATATTACTCTGTTTGTGCCGGGGGACTGGATCTTTGGGATGAACCAGTCTTTGCCGTAATGTATTTTGGGGTTTAAAAGCCACTGGGACGTTGTGTTTAGAGAAATAAACGTCTCAATGTCTCTGAAACTCCCGCAACATACGGAATGACCACTGGTCTGGGTTCCTTCTTTTCACCTGATGGCTGGCTGGAGTCCTGTTTGGGTTTCTTCTCTGCTTTCAGGAAGGCCCAGTTAGGATATCCACATTTCTCTAGAGCCTGTTTTGTGTGTGATTTCTCCTTCTGTCTGGCTCCTGAGTTAGTGGGGACGCTGTCTGCTCTGTGATACAGAGTCCTGATGACTCCTAACTTGTGCTCCAGAGGGTGATGGGAGTCAAACTGTAAATACTGGTCTGTGTGGGTGGGTTTGCGGTACACCTCAGTTTGCAAATATCCTCTAACAGAAACTGAGACCTCACAGTCCAAGAAAGCCAACCTTTCATTTTTTACATCCAGATGTAAGGGATCTTTAATGAGTCAGTATTAAACTGACACACTTTACCTTAATTAATTACTTACTCAGGTTGTATAGTAATTCACGGATTCTTTTTATTTAAAAATCACCATAACACTCGGTGACCACAATGATGGACAATAAACCAGAAGCCATAAAGTGACAATGGAAACGTTGATTTAGTCGGTATGCCAGAGACACTACCTTTTATTTAAAATAAATCAACTAAAATTAACACCATTACCTTTCATTTTTT
>JBBPBX010023439.1:0-37991 GCA_038048925.1 Garcialebias charrua | reverse complement strand
GAGAGTCTTTATTGTCATTTGCACCGCATGTGGTACATGTGATGAAAACGAGATTATGTACACGGGGTCCCAGTTACATCCAACAACAAATGCAAGAGAAAAACAGTAATAACATCTAGAATTAACTAAGAAAACATCAACTAGTAATACACTAAGCCCTAATGTAGTGGAAAAACATCATTATAAACAGCAGCACGAACATGAGTCTGTATGAGCAGATGGTCACAGATGAACACAGCAACAAGAAAACAGATCAGCATCAGCATGATGTGATATTTTGCAGTGTTTATTTTTATTATTTATTTATTCATGAGTCTAACAGCCTCAGGGTAGAAGCTGTTCCTCAGTCTAGTGGTTCTACATTTGATGCTCCTCAACCTCCGTCCTGAGGGGAGTGGGGCAAAGAGTGAGTGTGCTGGGTGAGTGAGGTCTTTCATGATGCAGGTGGCTCTTTTCCTGCATCTGGAGGTGTAAATGTCTGTGATGGTGGGGGGACTGACTCCAAATACAGCAAATATAAGGCATTATTATTCAATAAGTCCCTTACTCTATACAATACTGCATTGGACTTAGATATTTTAGCTTTTACAAAATTTATGTGCTGTTTCCATGACAGTTTATCATCAATAATTACACCCAAAAACTTTACCTCATTCACTCTAAATATCTTAACACCATCAATTTTGAAAGAAAAATCCAAGTTATCTTTTTTTTACTAAATTTCATAAAATTAGTTTTATCAACATTCAATGATAACTTATTTAATTTAAACCAATTTTGTATTTTAACAATCTCCATCTTTATCTACTCAAACATCTGTTCCAAGTCTTTACCCAAACAGGTGAAAGTGGTATCATCAGCAAATAAAACACATTTGAGGCACATCAATTAAATCATTTACATATAAAATAAACAACTTAGTTCTAAGTACTGAACCTTGTGGTACTCCACACGAAGATCTGCAAAAATTAGATCTTACATCATCCATCTGTACAAACTGTTTTCTATCCCTCAAATAACTACTTATCCACTGCAAAGCAGGACCTCTAATACTATATTGTTTCAATTTATCCAGTAGAATGGTATGATCAATAGTGTCAAATGCTTTTTTAAATCAACAAATATACTTATACAATGTTGTTTTTGATCAACCACTGTAGTAATTTGTTCTATCAACTCCATAAGAGCCAAGGATGTTGAATTATTTGATCTAAAACCATAATACTATTACTTAAAATATTATGTTTGTCAAGAAATGTATCTAATCTGGTCACAAACAATCTTTCGAGAATTTTTGAAAATTGTGGCAACAAAGATATAGTGGTAAAGATAATGTGACAGGTAATGAGCTCTCTTTTGCCTGTAATGGATCAAAATTGGGCTGCTGCATTCTGGACTAGACGTAATCTTGCAATGGTGGTCTGACTGAAACCAAACAGGAGTGAATTGCAGTAATCAAGCCTAGATGTAATAAATGCGTGAAATACTGTCTCCAGGTTTTTTTTTTCTGATAATTTGGGCTTCAGCTTATGCCGGGTACCAACCTTACGCGTTTCGGGCAACGGAAGCGGCCGGTTTACATTGAAAGTCTATGTGGAGACGCGTCGAGGCGCGTCGAATCGTGATGCGGCGCATTTTGAGTGTTTGAAGCGGCGATTCAGCACGCGGCAGTACCTTTCCGCGCACGCGCGCGTCCGAAGCAACCTACGCCTCGAGCCGCCAAGGATCGACAAAGTTGATCTTTTGCTGCTCGACGCGTCCAGCAACCAATCGGGAGAGCCTCTGCTATGTGATGACGCAACGACAACAGGACTTTTTTTGGACTTTTTAAACTTACCCCATCGAGCCTCCATGAAGAAACCAGCCTCCGGTAAGAAACTTGGCATTTTTACAGTTGCTGCTGTCCGCTCGAGCGTACGATCACCCCAAACATAAAAAAAAAAACGTTTTAATCTCAACAAAGACTTTTGGAGCTGCAGTTCGGCTCGTAGAAAACCCACTCAAGTAGTAACGAGGCTCACGTGCAGCTGATTTTATCTGCCAGCAGCATGAAACAAGCAACCCGACGCAGAAAATGAGCCAGACCCCCTCCTCTGCTTGCTCCCAGTGCGCGTCATCAGACGCGTCTTCAGTGGCTTGTGAAAGTGACAAGCGGCCAAAAGGGGGCGGCAGGAGCGTTTTGACGGTTCTGGTCGGTACCCGGCTTAAGACAGTCGCCTCAGCTGGAAAAAAACAGGATTTAACGATCATATTTACATGACTGTTGAGTTTCATGGAAGGATCCATTATCACTCCCAGATTTGTGACTTTTTGTTTATCTGACAGGGCTAGAGCAGAAAGGTCAATGCAGTGGTTCGTGATTGTGTCATTGGGAGGGAACAACATGGCTTCAGACTTCTTTTCATTCCAGTCCCTGATGTCAGCCAGGCAGTTGAGCAGAGGTTGAATAGAGCATGTACCATTGTGTCTTAGGGGGAAGTAAATTTGACAGTCATTGACGTAGAAGTGGAAAGTTATGTTGAGTCTCCAGAAAATAGCGCCAAGTGGCAGCAGATAAAAGGAGAATAGGAGAGGACCCAGGATGGACCCCTGAGGAACTCCCCATTTAAGTGCTTCCACTGCAGAACTAAAATTGTTGATGGAAACACAAAAGGATCTGTCAGTGCGGTAGGATCTGTCATGATGGCATCTGTCAGGATCTGAACCAATTGAGGGCTGATCCTGTGATGCCCACCCACTGCTCCAACCTAGCAATGAGGAACTCATGGTCAATTGTGTTGAAAGCATATGTAAGGTCCAATAGGACAAGCAACACAGAGTCACCAGTGTCTGTGGATAAGAAGATGTCATTAAAAACCTTCAGTAGGGCAGTTTCAGTGCTGTGGAGAGGTTTAAAGCCAGATTGGAATAACTCAAGGACAGCACGATCCTCCAGGAAGCACTTCAGTCAGAGTCAGAGTCATCCATCCATCCATCCATCCATCCATCTTCTTCCGCTTATCCGGGGTCGGGTCGCGGGGGTAGCAGCCTAAGTAGGGAGGCCCAGACTTCCCTCTCCCCAGCCACTTGGAGCAGCTCCTCCGGGGGAATCCCAAGGCGTTCCCAGGCCAGCCGAGAAACATAGTCCCTCCAGCGTGTCCTGGGTCTTCCTCTGGGTCTCCTCCCGGTGGGACATGCCCGGAACACCTCACCAGGGAGGCGTCCAGGAGGCATCCTAACCAGATGCCCGAGCCACCTCAACTGGCTCCTCTCGATGTGGAGAAGCAGCGGCTCTACTCCGAGTCCCTCCCGGATGACTGAGCTTCTCACCCTATCTCTAAGGGAGAGTCCAGCCACCCTGCGGAGAAAACTCATTTCAGCCGCTTGTATCCGAGATCTTGTTCTTTCGGTCATAACCCAAAGCTCATGACCATAGATGAGGGTGGGAACGTAGATCGATCGGTAAATTGAGAGCTTTGCCTTTTGACTCAGCTCTCTCTTCACCACGACAGACCGGTACAGCGCCCGCTTCACTGCGGACGCTGCACCTATCCGCCTATCGATCTCACGCTCCAGTTTTCCCTCATTCGTGAACAAGATCCCGAGATACTTAAACTCCTCCACTTGGGGCAGGACCTCAGAGTCAGAGAATCTTTATTGTCATTTGCACCACATGTAGTACATGTGATGAAACGAGATTATGTACACAGGGTCCCAGTTACATTCAACAACAAAATGTAAGAGAAAAACAGTAATAACATCTAGGATTGACTAAGAAAAACATCAACTAGAAATACACTAAGCACTAATGTAATAGAAAAACAAAATCATTACAAACAGACAGCCGCACGAACATGAGTCTATATGAGCAAATGGTCACAGATGAACACAGCAACAAGAAAACAGATCAGCATCAGCATGATGTGATATTTTGCAGTGTTTATTCTTATTATTTATTTATTCATGAGTCTAACAGCCTCAGGGTAGAAGCTGTTCCTCAGTCTAGTGGTTCTACATTTGATGCTTCTCAGCCTCCGTCCTGAGGGGAGTGGGGCAAAGAGTGTGTGTGCTGGGTGAGTGGGGTCTTTCATGATGCAGGTGGCTCTTTTCCTGCATCTGGAGGTGTAAATGTCTGTGATGGTGGGGAGACTGACTCCAACAGACTTCTGTGCAGCCTTCACCACTCTCTGTAGAGCTTTCCTCTCTGCAACTGTGCAGCCTCCATGCCACACGTTGATGCTGGAGCACAGGATGCTCTCCACTGCACACCTGTAGAAGGAGGTGAGGACTGGGCTACTCAGACCAGCTCGTCTCAGCCGTCTGAGGAAGTAGAGTCTCTGATGACCTTTTTTGATCAGGCTGGTAGTGTTGTTGGTCCAGCTGAGGTTGTCATTCATGTGTACACCCAAGTACTTGTAACTGGAGACCACTTCCACCGCAGATCCACTTATGTTCAGTGGGGTGTGGGTTTGTTTGTTCCTTCTGAAGTCCACAATCATCTCCTTTGTCTTCTTCACATTCATGTGAAGGTTATTCTCTTTGCACCAGCTCTCCAGGTGTTCCACCTCCTGCCTGTAGCTGGACTCATCACTGTTTGTGATGCATCCCACCACAGCTGTATCATCTGCAAACTTTACAATATGACAGCCCGGATGGGTAGCTGCACAATCATATGTGAGCAGAGTGAACAGGAGAGGGCTCAACACACAGCCTTGAGGGGAGCCAGTGCTGAGGGTTATGGTGGAGGAGGAGAAGTTGTGGATCTTCACTGACTGTGGTCTGTTTGTTAGAAAGTCTAGTACCCAGTTATAGATGGAGGGGCTTAGTCCAAGTGTGGATAGTTTGTCCATCAGGGTTTGTGGGATCATGGTGTTGAAGGCAGATGTAAAGTCCACAAAGAGCAGACGGACGTATGAGTCCTTCTGATACAGGTGGGTGAGAGCAGTGTGGACCACAGAAGAGATTGCATCTTCTGTTGATCGGTTCTCACGGTATGCGTACTGATGAGGGTCCTCATCGATGTTGATGGATGTTTTGATGTGGGTCATGAGTTTCTTAAAGCATTTTGCGACTATCGGGGTGAGGGCTATCTGCCGATAGTCATTCAGACCAGTCACTGTGGAGCTTTTTGGGACTGGGATGATGATGGCGGTCTTCAGGCAGGTAGGAACTATTTCCATGGCAAGTGAGGTGTTAAAGATGTCTGCCAGCACATCGCAGAGCTGATCTGCACATTCCTTCAGAACTTTCCCGGGGATGTTGTCCGGACCAGTTGCTTTGTGAGGATTGATCCTTTTGAGACTACCTCTCACTTCTGCTGCGGTCACGCTGAGGTGCACTTCATCTGGTGGTGAGGTGAGTTTGGTGCTGGGTGGTCTATTTGGATCTTCAAAGCGAGCATAAAACTTGTTGAGGGCATCAGGCAGAGATGGGTCCTTTGGGCATTTTTTGCTCTTTCCTTTATAGTCAGTTATGCATTTAATGCCCCTCCACATGCTCCGTGGGTCTTGTGTGGTGAACTGACCCTCAATCCTCTGTGCATATGTGGCCTTGGCCCTTTTAATGCCAGCAACCAGCACATTTCTGGTTTTTCACAGCTCCTCTGTGTCTCCAGAGTTAAAGGCGGCGTTCCTGGCTGCCAGCAGGGTGCGAACCTCTGAGTTTAACAAGGGTTTTTTGTTAGGGTAGGAATGACAAGGATGAATAAGATTAGGAATGAGATCATCAGATGTACAGCACATGTTGAACAACTGGGAGATATAGTTAGAGAAGACACACTGAGATGGTTTGGACATGTCCAGAGGAGGGACCATGGCTATATTGGTAGAAGGATGTTAGAAATGCAGCTGCCAGGAAAAAGACAACGAGGAAGGCCAAAGAGGAGATATTTGGATGCAGTTAGAGAGGACAAGGAGGTAGTTGGAGTGAGGACAGAGGATGCAGAGGACAGAGTGAGGTGGAGGAGGATGACTTGCTGTGGTGAACCCTGAAGAGGGAAAAGCTGAAAGAAGAAGAATATTGTTATATATGTACTGTATACATAATTAACACATCTCTAGTTTGGTGCCATCTATCCAAAAGATGTTGTTTCAGAAGTAGTGTGGATCGTTCACATGTGACCTTACAAACTCAATTTGAGCTGCCTTGCTCTTTTTAGAAAAATATGACTTTCTCCTGCAACCCTGGAGTCTGAAATGAAGCTCTTGGATTCTTTACAACTTTTCTGAGTATTGCACAGTCTGACCTAATGGAGAATTTGCTGGGATGTTCGCACATTTCTTTCCCTCCTGAATTCTGTCCAAACAGCACAGGCAGACATGTTTTTTTTTATTTACTCACAACTGTTCCACCTTGGTCTTGTTTTTGTTTAATCAAAACATTTTTGGTTTATATTGTGTATTTTGTACATTTAAGATTATATTTGAATAATTTTATTTTTCATTTTAATAATTTCAAAATTTACATTTTGTGTTTGAAGAAATGTGCCTCACTGGGTTGAGGGACTTTGAGGATGGAGTGATAGTGAAACAACAAAGAGTGTTTGCAGAATTTGCTGGCATCACTTACTGGCATCGCTTACTCTGCAGTTGTTGCTGCTCCGTATCTGCAGAGACAGTGAAGACAAGGGAACAGAGGAATAAAAAGATGCTCTTAGTGGTGCCTTGGTGTTACAATGGTTCTCCTTCATCCCAGTGTGCCATTCTAGGTGTCAGCTTGATTAATGAGACTCTAGCTACCTCAAGTTCCTCTCACAGCGACAACACAGATCAATACACAACAAAAGCTTGCACCTACTCAACTGTTCTTATACTCTGATCTCTGCTGTTGGAAACATTCAAAGAACATTTGCTACCATAAGAACTTGTGTGGCTCATTGAAACAGCAAAAGTTAAAACAACATGGGATTTTTGTTTTTGTTTTTCTGATCTCAGGATAAATCAAACTGAAACTGGTATAAAATGCAATGTGTTTCAATTCAGCCTCTTTTACAAACTGCTCAGGAGTATGAAAATTATATTGCGCAGAAATGTGTTTGTTTTCAATCTTTTTCACTCGAATATTGAGCAACAAACTTTAATGACATTTTGTGAATATTGTTTGAGAATTTCATTTTGATAAGATTTTATTGTTGGTTGCTTTGTTTTGACTAGAGGGACTGAGATGGGATAGAGGCAGGGCAGCTGACTCAGGACACGGAAGTCCCAGGTTCGATCCCTAGCCATTCTCACACGTTGTGGTGTCTAATTGCTCCCCGGGCACCCACATAGCTGCCCACCACTCCACCTGGGTGGATCCCACCTGTGATGGGTTACATGCAGAGAACCGATTTCATCATTGTATGGGAACATAGAGTACAATGATGACAACACATAGCACTTTATTTACTTTGATGGGAGCACCAGTCTGTTCCGATTTAAAACCAGTTTGGGTCGATAAAGCTTTGGCTCAAGGAAAGAAGTGGAGGTCAAAATAAGGGGTTTATGAAACCATGTTGGAAAATCATTTCAAAGGAAGAAATTTCTTATTTTTATTTTTTCTTTCAGCTTCTCCCTTCGTCAGGGATGTAGGATATATGAGGAGGTCAATATTAAACTGACACACTTTATATATCTTAATTACTTATTCAGATTGAATAGTAATTTCACGGATTCTTTTCTTTTTCAGTTTACCCAATATTTCTGTGATCTTTATGATAGATAAATAAACCATAAAGCCATTAAGTGACAGAGACGTTGATTTTAGTTGGTATGCCAGGAGACACTACCATTTATTTAAAATAAATCAACTAAAATTAACACCATTACAATTGATTAACTGATTTTCACTTTCTTGCAATTTAACATCTCAGCACATTTAAATTGCAACAACAGACATAAATACAGGTTGTCAATATACTTAGTCTGTGGCTCTTTAGCTTAAAATGTAGTTACCAGCTTGGAATGAAGTAAAAAGAAATAGGAGGAATAAAATAGGTTGGAGAGATTTAAGAGGAAGTTATCTATTTTGAGTTTAATCAGAGATGACACTTCTCCATACGAAAACCAGCTCGACTCCCGTGCACGTTCCATTAAACAGCAACTCTGTACTGTACCTGGTTGGACGTCCGTCTCGTTTGGTAGAGTTGAGAAGCAGTTTAGCTTCACAGGTTCTGGGCCCATGAAGTCCGGTCATACCTCGGCGTGTTTATGGATTTGACGTGTCGTGAGGCCTGCTTTCTCCATCAAAGACTGTGGCGGCTTCTGGGTTAGTTTCAAAATAAAGCATTCCTCAAGAAAGTTCTAGAGAGCTTTTGCTCGGTGAACTAGATGGAGACATCCATCAGTTCCACTGATAAGTTAGTCTTTTGCTCTTGAACAAACTTAATCAGCAGCCAAGGCAGAGAGCTTTCAGGTCTCTGTCGATTCAAACTCTGCAGCGTTCACATCCCTGCCAACTCTGAAGCGTTCCGTAAAACAATATGTTTTTTTTTTTCTAAAGTATTGAGATTAGAACACGGTTTCCTCATTGGTCCGTGGGCCAAGCGAGGAGAGTTAGAGACACGTCAAAAGAGTTCACTTTCACGTTATCAGAATTCAAGGTGAGAGTCAGAGCAGAGAGAAATTGTTTAGAGGGTGTTGGAGCCGTTCTCATGAAAACAACAGATTAACTGACTTCTCCATTTCTAAACAAAACGGCCGGGCCTCTCTGGCCCGGGCCTTCAACTTTCACACAGTTTGTGGACACCACCGTTAGTGCAGAAGTGACACAGTAATGTTTCACATTACAGAATAACACAGCATAATACATATCATGAAAATGACAAAAAGTTATTCTTTTGATTACATTAGAATAAAATTAAAGAAGCCAATAGTCTCTTTTGGTGACTATGTTCTCAGATTACAACTAATGGAATAATTTGTAGTAAATGTCTGTTCACTGGTTTATGAGGTTGTTTGCTAATGTGACACATCAAGACAACCCCTGTATATAAAACACCTTTTTTTCTTCTGATAAAAATTTACTGTTTAACACAATGTATATTTGTTATAACTGTTACATGCTTATGCACATTTAAAATTAGAAAGTAAATCATCAAAATTGAAGCAGCCTGAAAATGTACTGGCACAAGAGATCTCCTGCCTTAAAAAAAACGTATTNGGGGGTTGTCTTGATGTGTCACATTAGCAAACAACCTCATAAACCATTGGATGCAAAAATGACTACAGCTGTCTTTAGGATATACAATACAGTATGCTGTGTTAATTTTTGAGACTCATCTCCAGTACATACTCAGTGTGCTAACTGATCGGGCAAGATTTTTACAAAACAAGCAACAACAAAAAACTATGCCATTAACTATTGGGGTCAACTCTGTATGTCTGTCAGCAAAATATCTTGTGAACTACAAGGTGTTTTTCATGACATTTTCAAAACCAAACCGACAAAGACTTACTGTTTTGTCAATCAAATGATACAAAACTGCCTCACAGTTTCACTGACACAGGTACTGGCTCTTTCATGAGACAGTTTTGCAAAATGGCAGCATAGTGCAGTTCAGACCAGCCTTTATTATGCCTCTGGCTGTTCATAAATAACAAGTGGAGCAGACCATGTTCTGCACAGATTCAAGATTCAAGGTCACTTTGTCATTTGCATAACATCTGGTACATGAGATGGAACAAAACTGTGTACTTATGGTTCCAGTTATACCCAAAAATAACAATAATATAAACTATAAAAAGAAACTGTGTACAATATGCAAAACAATAATAAAGTAATATAATAGAGTGTATTAAACAGCAGCCTGGAGAGGAGTCTGTTGTGAGCAGATGGGTATGTATAAATCAACTTAATTTAAGAAATCAGCAGCATGGAAGATCAGCAACAAAGATAAAGTGACAAATCTCCAATTAAACTGGCATTACGGGGAATTTTCTGGTTAGAGATCCATGAGTTTAACAGCTTCAGGTTAGAAGCTGTTCCTCATTCTAGTGGTTCCACACTTAAGCTCGCAACCTCCTGCTTGAGGGGAGTAGGGCAAAAAGTGTGTGTGATGGGTGAGTGGGGTCATTCATGATACAGGTGTAGAAGTAGAAGTGATGTAATCAAATATGTGATCCTTCAGAAATGGTTGCAGAATCAAAAGAGGCTTGGAGCTGAACTCAGCTGGGTTGATGTGGATCACAATAAGTTCTGTGAGGACGTTTCCCTTGTGTCAATTACAAATCATAAATTAACTCAATTTAGTGATCATCTTTGTGCTTAACTACGTTTTTAATTAACTAAAAACGTTGCTGTGCATCATTATCAATATTACCTTTGTAAAATGTGTTGTTGGTTCATCCTGCCACTGGTTGGTTGCACACTATTGTCATCAACACATCACATTCTTGATCCTGGCATCATGGCTTACTTTTTCCACATCTCACATGTTTTAGATCTGTTACTACCTCACTCTGAAGCACAGAGGCGTACCAGGGTGAGATGGCTTCAACCTTCCTCTTTACCTCAGTCCATGCAGAAATGAGAACATGGCACCTAAAAGGCATCTCGGTCTCAAACTGAAGTGTCTGGTGAAAAAGCCTACAGAGTCTCAACAACTGACATAATCTAAACTGGGTTAGCCATATTATGCTTACACTGCTGTGAAACCCAGATAAAAGACGGCTGTAAATGGAGTGCTGTCGTACAAGAGAGAAAGATTGTTAATGAAGGGCATTGTATTATGTTCAGTGATAGGTCTTACTTATGCATATAGTTACCATAGATGACACTGGCAGCACATCAATACTTTAGTGAGATCATGTGTCCACATTCTTTCATTCATTCAACCTTTATTTAAACAGATAAGTCACATTGAGCCTCAAAGACTCATTTACAAGTGAGATACATCTTACCTCTCCATCAATCTGGTTTCAGGAAAAAACACAGCACAACAACTGCTTCTCTGAAGGTTCTGAATGATGTTGTTGAAGCATTGGATGCTAAGGACTATTGTGCTGCACTTTTCTTAGACCTGTCTAAAGCTTTTGACACTGTGGATCATAACATCCTGTGTCATAAGCTCTCAGAAATCGGTTTCTCTGATCACACCATCGGTTGGTTTTCTAACTATCTTTCCAATCGGAGGCAATGTGTTCAACATAACGGTGCTTCTTCCAGCTATTTAACAGTTAAAAATGGTGTACCACAAGGCTCAGTTTTAGGACCAACTCTCTTTACAATCTACATAGCTAATGTAGGTCACTGCATCCCTGATGCATCCTTACATTTCTATGCTGATGATACAGTTGTTTATTGCCGAGCTAAAACAGTAGCTAAGGCTTTCCAGTTACTACAATCCGCTTTTGACATCATCCAGTCAGATTTGTTCCGTCTCAAACTTGTCCTAAATGCTGATAAAACAAAAGGGATGTTTTTTTCAAATAGGAAGGCGGTTCCAGCAGATCCTCCTCTGATTTTATCTTCAAATGGTGTCCCTATTGAGTTTGTTGATTCCTATAAATATCTGGGTATCCTGATCGATTCACATCTCTCTTTTAAACTCCACGTGGAAAACCTAGTGAAGAAATTGAAAGTTAAACTGGGTTTCTTTTTCAGAAACAGATCATGTCTAACACTGAATGTTAGGAAACGCCTTGTATCTGTGACTTTCCTTCCCTCCATTGATTACGGTGACATTCTCTACATGAATGCTCCTACAAGCACCCTGCGGATGTTGGATGTGGTCTATCATGGTGCACTAAGATTCATAACTGGTTGTGATTATCGTACCCACCACTGCACCCTGTATTCACTGGTTAATTGGACATCATTAACCTCACGCAGACTCTTCCACTGGTACATTTTCATCTTTAAATCACTTCTTGGTCTGCTGCCCTCATACATCTCCTCCTACATGTCTTTGCGTGAGTGCAGCTACAGTGTGCGCTCTCAGGACATGATTACCTGCAGTGTTCCGTCAGTGAGGACTGAACTTGGAAAAAGGGCCTTCTCCTACTCCGCTCCTGCTTCATGGAATATCTTACAAAAAGATCTGAAGCTCTCGACCTTGACTTCTCTAAATGGTTTTCAGAATCTGTTGGAATCCTGGCAAAAACCAATGCAGATTTGTTCCTGTCTTTGATTTTATACGTCTACCTTATAATGTTTTGCTAGTTTTTTGATACTTTGTTAAAAAAAAAAAAAAAAAATCTTTTGTTTTTTTCTCTCTTTTTGTTTTCTATTGTTTATTGTTTGTTTGTTTATTGTTTAATGAAATTCTATCACTGCTGTTCATTGTTCTTTAGTTTTAGCAGTCGCTTTCGTAAATGAGCCCATGAGGTTCAAAAGATTTACCTGACTAAATAAAGGTTGAATGAATGAATGAAAAGATACGTTGGACAGACAGTAAAAGTGGTGAAAAATGACACATAGGGTTAAAATTCCTAACACATTTTTTACCTCTGCTTGAAGGTCAAAAATGTGCTAATGAAAAAAAATTGCGCACACAAGCACATAATGACGCCGACATTACGCAGAGGGTGGGGGAGGGGACTCAAAGGCGGTGAGCATGCCAGCCCGTAGAGGCACTGCAGAGTTCAGATAGAATCACTCAGTTCATATACAGTAGTTCCCTCTGGAGATCTGTGCACACTCATGGGGGGGGGAGCTGCCGAGGACGGCCAGAGGCGAATCCAGAGTCCTGAAATGATGACAGAATGTTTATTCAGCTGGGCTCCTCTGAAAAGTCTGTGGAATTCCTCAGCAGAAGGATTGGAAGGGGTGAGAGCGTCAAGTTTACAAAACTTCAGCAGGCGTGTTGAGATAAGATGGCCTATCAAGGCCAGTCAGTGAGACAAATTTCAGATAAACACGATTGTTTTGGGGACAGGCAGAACTATAATGACATCTACCTTCAGTCTGTGTCGGTCCACTCACTTCCGAAATGTCCAAATTAAAATGACCACACCAATGGAACGTGCCTGAGAAAATCCCCAAAATCTAGTCCATTCAGCCAAAAGTCTGGTTTCTCGAGACATGACCCAAGCCATCATGTAAGGCTGGCAGCCTGACCAGGTCCAGATTAGCCGCTGACATCTTCCTTGTGTGTTGATAGACCAGGAACCAGCCGAATCCAAAAAGCAGGAACCAGTTATCATAAATCCAATTAAAAATGCGTCCTTAAGATCCACAGATGACAGCAGAGATAAATACGTCATCAAGTCTTCCAAGTCGATGAGATATCCAGCTGTGTGCATGCCAACAGGGCAAATCGGCTCGCCTACAGCCTGTTTTCTTGTTGAAGAAATGTTATCAGTTGTGTTGAGGGACCAACTGACCAAATTGAAGTCCATAGTTATGATTCAGAAGATTTTGAAGAAGAGATACTCTCAGACAGTTTCACAGACAAGACAAAGCAAAAGCAAAGCAGAGACCGAGAGGATACGTCCGCCCAAGTGCCTTACCCTTCCTCTTGAGACTGCACCCTGGCACAATTTTTCAATAAGACTAGGCAAACAGTCTTCAGACTGACTGTCAGTATTGTGTTAACCTTCCTAGCGGGTCGAGATCCCGCACGCACTTATGATGTTAACGGGTCAGTTGTGACCCGTCTTAAATCAGCCAAAAAATGCCCTCAAAACAGTGTTTTTTTAAGAAGTATTAGAACACATCTCTAAAATAACATATGTATGACAAAGTTAGTGAGGTCACAGTGTGTTTATGATTTCAGTTTTGACACTGATTATTGGTTGATAGTCTTATACCATAACTGGGTCACAAATGACCCTAGCGCGGCAAGTGCGTGTTGTTTTATAAAAAATTAAAATTAAATTGTGTGAATTTTTTTTATTTATTATTTAAATAAAGGTTCCAGACAAAGTCAAAAAGCCTTGATGCAAACATTTTTTTTTAAAAGACAGTATCATGATTTAAAATTTAAAACGGGTCACTATGGACCCTAACACCTTAGGAAGGTTAAGTTCTCCCGTGGCAAGTCAGAAATCCACATCATTCCCTAACTGAACGTGTTTGGAATCAGCTTGGATGTCAGCTCAAACACAAGATGTGTCTGGCAACTCGTGGGCCAAATACAATTACTGTGAGCCAACTTACCACATGAGAAGACCCAACGGCTGTATGACTGCATTCAGCAATAAATTATCATCTGTATACACATTCAAGTGGGTGCCACACATGGGACCAGAAGTGTGCTGATACTTTAATATATATTTGATTATTGTGCACTGTCATGAAAGGTTGGTAATTATGCATTTACTAGTACCCGTGTGTACGTTATTTGTCTGGCTGTTACCAAAACATCCTGTGAACTGTTGGATGGATTATAATGAAACATTTAGAAAGTCATCATTGGATGAACATCTACAGTTTATCAACCTTAACTATCACCAAAAATGTCTGTAACTCAGTCAGTTTTACCAGTGATGTCAGTAACGCGTTACAAAGTCCAATTTCTTGTCGGACCACTTTTTTCAGTAACGAGTAATCTAACGCATTGCTATTTAAAATCCAGTAATCAGATTAAAGTTACTTACTCCAAATTATTGTGCGTTACTTTTTTGTAATTTTCTGTAGTACTGTAATTTTATTTTATTTCCTCAATGCGTCTCGGCTGGGGAGTGATTAAAAAAAAAGACGCGGAAATTCAGTCAGCTGCGGGCTGTTTGAAACCTGACACCACACCATGCAGCGCGTGTGTGCCTGACAAGGTGCGCACACGGAGCTGAGAGAGGAGGAGAATCACTTACTGCATGCAGTTCAGTAAAACAATGGAGCCAGGAGCCTCTCCGGGTCGGATCTCAGAGCTATGAGACAGGAGGTCCCCCCCCACCCGCGACCAAAACAACTAAAAGCTTGACTTCGGTACAGCCCCCCCCACCTCCTGCTGTGAACAAACTGGTGTTGATGCAGCTATCAATCGTCACAATAGGCCTGTCAATAGGTTTTATTTACATACAAATACATTCTTTGTTCTTGTTTCTTCTGGTAATTATGCAAACAACAGCTCCATTTCATGTCAGGAGAACGCACTGCATGCAAGCAGTTCACGATGCATTCAAGAGCATATGTTTGTTTGGATGTAACAGAGACCATGTGTACACAATTTCCTAAAATTAAAATAAAAAACTCTGATTTTGACGTTGAAAGACTGTCTTTATTATATTATTTATTTTTAAAAGAATTTACAGAAATACTTTTTTGTAAAAATATTATTTGTTTAGTGAAGTCAAGAAAGACTATTTTTTATATAAAGCAAGTATTCCTTTATTCATTCAACCTTCATTTATGATATATCAAGAAATATTGCCTTATTTTTTATAAAAAGTATTTATGTTTAATGAACTCAGACTTTTCATTCATTCATTCAACCTTTATTTAGTCAGGTAAATCTTATTGAGCTTCGAGGGCTCATTTACGAAAGCGACCTGCTACAAACTAAAGAATGATGAACAGCAATGGTACAAGTACATTAAACAATAGACAAAAGAAAAAGAAAAAGTAGCAAAAACTAGCAAACATTATAAGGTAGATAGCAGTGGTGTAGTCTATGTGATACTCAGGCATACGGAGTATACCCACTAGAAAAGCTTAAGAATTTCAGTATACCCACTTAAAAGTGCCCAATGACACATGACTTATCATTAGACACGTGTCATCGATACGTTAAATGGCAGTTGAACGCTTCCGAAACAATCTAACAGTATGCAACGCTGTGCTTTGATACTGTTGCATAAATTCTCTAATATGATTTTAATACAAAGCCAACTGTTGTACAATGTTTGTTGTTCATTTATTCATATATAAACATAAGAAGAAATTTGGAAATGTTCAATACGCTTAAAAATCAAAATATATTAACGATTACATTGTACTAACCAGTGTACTTTGGTTTCTAAGCACAGTATACCCACTACAAAAATGTAGACTACACCACTGGGTAGATGTACAAAATCAAAAACAGGAACAAATCAGCATTGGTTTTTGCCAGGATTCCAACAGATTCTGAAAATCATTTAGAGAAGTCAGGGCCGAGAGCTTCAGATCTTCCATCCATCCATCCATTTCCGTCCGCTTATCCGGGGTCGGGTCGCGGGGGTAGCAGCCTAAGTAGGGAGGCCCAGACTTCCCTCTCCCGCAGCTTCAGATCTTTTTGTAAGATATTCCAGGAAGCAGGAGCAGAGTCCCTTTTTCCAAGTTCAGTCCTCACTGACGGAACACTGCAGGTGATGATGTCCTGAGAGCGCACGCTGTAGCTGCACTCACGCAAAGACATGTAGGAGGAGATGTATGAAGGCAGCAGACCAAGAAGTGATTTAAAGATGAAAATGTACCAGTGGAAGAGTCTGTGTGAAGTTAATGATGTCCAGTTAACCAGTGAATACAGGGTGCAGTGGTGGGTACGATAATCACAGCCAGTTATGAATCTTAGTGCACCATGATAGACAACATCCAACATCTGCAGGGTGCTTGTAGGAGCATTCATGTAGAGAACGTCACCTATTTTAGACTATTTTATGTTTCATAAAAACAAGTATTTATGTTTAATGAAGTCAAGAGAGACCATTTTGTTTTTGAATATTTTTATTAGTAATTATTTTATTAATACATTTACGTTTTTTATGTATTGTGACAGAGGGCTCTTGGCAGCAGCAGCTGAAAGTAACTAATAAAGTAACTTAGTAATCTAACTTAGTTACTTTCCAAATCAAGTAATCAGTAACTTAACTAAGTTACTTTTCCCAAAGACTAATCAGTAACTTAACTAAGTTACTTTTTCAATGTAACTATGCCTTGTGTCCTTTGTAACATATCATATGAATGTAATAATACATGATGAGATAGTGCTTAATGTTATTTTCAAACTTTTAATTTCTCAACGTAAAATAGATTTTAGTTCTAAGATCTTTGGTTTTTCATAAAGGGCTGCCAAGGCACATGAGTCCAGGTGCACAGTTTTTCACTAAGATTATTTCAGCTTATTTACATCAAAGTTACATATTCTTAAATTATATAATTCTTTTGCCCATAGGAGTTCTACAGTCATTCTTCAAACATCTTTGTTTCACATTTTCTGTTATCAAATATCTCATGAACCTGTGGATTCCTTTTAATGAAACTGTTGGAGTTAACCTAATTCAAGATGCCTGACACAAAAATGACTTTAATTGGGCTAGTTTTACAGAAAGTAAGATTTGGTGTGCTAGCAGCTGATCATCGTCTAGCATACACACACAATTTTTTTACCTAAAACTTTGTCATTACTTTCAACAAAATTCAGTCAGGTCATCTGGACGATATCTTTTCTTTTTTTTTTTTCTTTTTTTCTTTTTGTTCTGTTGAGGCGTTTCGTCCTTCATCATGCTCCAACCACCTACTTCATATATTGTATATGACACGGCGCCACCAGAGGTGAATCAGAGCACTACACTGCCTCACCCTGCATTGTTTGAACAGGCAATGTGTAAATTATGTGGTTTTGACCATTGAAGAGTTGAATTAATTCAGAAAACTGTTTTATAGAACACGTTTATAGAAAGTCAAGTGGTCAAATGTATTTTTTCTTGTCATTGTCAGTATTTTACTTGTCATGATGACAGGTGAGGCAGTGCCTCACCTGCATCCCCTGACTACACGTCACTGGTTGAAGATGACTTCCAATCACTACCCCCACACCTAATTTTAACTCCATATTTGTAAAACTCAGAGTTATAGCCTTTTTGTGTTGGCAATTGTCCATTAGATGTGGTAGCCATCTTGAAGTGGATTGACTCCAAAAATGGATCTGTTTCTCATTCAGATGCTCATTTTGTGAGGATCCGTGTGTTTTGTGATGTTTGTTTCTACTTGTGATTATGTTTATGTTAGTTTCTGAGTTTTGTTTTTCCTGGTTTCCAGTTTCCCCTGTGTACCTCTCCTGACATAGTCAGCTCCAGCTCCTGCCTCGGTCACCTGCTCCTCATTGTTCTTCCCCAGGTGTCTGTGATTAACCCCTCATTAGTGTCCTTATATATTGTGTGTCTCCTTGTTGTTCCCTTGTCCGTGGATTATCTGGTATGGTGTCATGTTCTGTTCTCCCTCTGTGTCTACCAGCGTGTTTGCTGCCCCATCAGCTTTGTTTTGGTTTTTCTCTTTCTCACAGTTATATCCTTTAACAGTTGTTCCAT
This sequence comes from Garcialebias charrua, assembly GCA_038048925.1. NCBI lineage: Eukaryota > Metazoa > Chordata > Actinopteri > Cyprinodontiformes > Rivulidae > Garcialebias > Garcialebias charrua. Next base: position 19,866 of record JBBPBX010023439.1, on the reverse strand, counting down.
GTCATCTCCAACACAAAAAAATGTTTGTATCATTGGCAATTGGCATACTTTTAATTAGCTCAGGCACAATACATGGATCATTTATGTAGGGGGTACAGGGGTGATCAGTTTTACTGATTTTACCTGTCCACCAGATGTAAATTGAGCAGGGTTTAGACTGACACAAATTATCATCAAAATTCACGGGTTCTCTCTTTTTCAGATTAAATCAATACATTTTGTGACGAGCTGATAAGATGTAACAGGCATGAAACGTTAGTTTATTTCGATTCAGCAGAACTGAACCATTTATTAACAGAATCATAAAATTACACCAATAGCCATTATACCCAGAGGAAGCCACTCCCTGTCTTTATGGACTTCCAAAAATACACAAAGAAGATACACCTCTCAGACCCATCGTCAGCAGCATGAACTCAGTGACATACAATGTTGCTAAACATCTGGCTGGTATTTTAGCTCCTCTTGTTGGAAATACACCTCATCATATAAAGAACTCCATTGACTTTGCCAACAAAGTTCAACATTTGAAGCCAGCCCCGGGAGAAACTCTTGTATCGTATGCTGTGACTTCTCTTTTCATGTGCATACCCATTTCTGAAGCAGTAGAAACCGTCAAAAAAATGACTTCTACAAGACAAGGATTTGGACAAAAGGACCAACTTCACCCCAGACCACATCTGCACCCTTCTGGATCTCTGCCTCTCCACCACCTATTTCAAGTTCAATGACAGATTTTACAGACAGAAGCACGGCTGTGCCATGGGATCTCCAGTGTCACCCATTGTTGCCAACCTCTACATGGAGGAAGTGGAACAGAGAGCCCTAAACTCCAATGAGGGAACAGCGCCAAGCCATTGGTTCCGATATGTGGATGATACCTGGGTCCAAATCCAAACCAAGGAAGTAGAAGCGTTCACCAGACACATTAACTCGGTCGACAACATCAAGTTCACCAGAGAGGATGCAAACGACAACAAGCTGCCTTTTTTGGACTGTTTGGTCCACATGGAAAGAGAGGACAGCCTCAACATTGAAGTTTACAGAAAACCAACCCACACGGACCAGTATCTTCTGTTTGACTCTCACCATCCACTGGAACACAAACTTTCTGTCATCAGAACTTTACAGCATCGGGCCCAACACATCCCCACAAAGAAAGAACGGAAGAAAAAGGAACAGAAACACGTCAAAAAATCTCTCCAAACATGTGGATATCCTAACTGGGCTTTTGTCAAGTCAGCGAGGAAGTCGACAAAACACAATAATGATCAGAAAAAGGACAACAGACGAAAAAACATTGTCATCCCTTATGTTGCTGGACTATCAGAGAATTTCAGAAGGATTTTCAACAAACACAACATCCCAGTACATTTCAAACCCAGCAGGACTCTCAGACAGAGGCTGGTCCACCCTAAGGACAAAACACCTACACACAAACAGAGTGGTGTAGTTTATGTGGTCCAGTGCAGTGAGGACTGTCCAGACCTCTACATTGGAGAAACTAAACAGCCTATTCACAGACGAATGTCACAACATAGGAGAGCCACCTCTTCTGGACAAAACTCAGCTGTTCACCTCCACCTCACGGACAAGGGACACTCATTTGAGGACCAGAATGTGCACATTTTGGACAGAGAGCACAGATGGTTTGAGAGGGGGGTGAAAGAAGCTGTGTATGTTAAAAGGGAAAAGCCTTCTCTTAACCGAGGGGGGGGCTCAGGTTTCAACTTTCAAAGACATATAATGCAGCTTTAAATCTGATTCCAAGACAGTTCACACTTGTTGAGAACAGAGTAGCTGCTTCTGTGAATGAGAGTAACAAAGACCTTAACAAACCCCCTACTGTTAAGCTGTGATGTGTTGTTTTGTCAATTTACATAGAATGGGTATGTTATCTCAGGTATGTGTGGGCGTTATTTCAGCTTCCAATTTACATGTTGGTGCGTGGCATGTCAGCCTGTATAAAACTTCTCTGTCTCACAGCTGCTACTTTGAATTGAAAAAGTCCTTTGGATAAAGGGTGAAACGTTTTCTGCAACAAATAAAGTCCAGTTGTTTTTGTATTGAGCGCTTGTTCTGATTTTATCATGTCCTGGACGACTGAGAATCTTCACCAGCAGGTACTGACAGATGAAACTATGGCTTGGACACTGGACATCTACTTTCATGAACTGTTCAATAATCTGGTGAGGACAGAACATGAGCGTGGAGTTTAAGAAGGGAGGGGAACAGGTGTATGAGATGAGAGCTGATTACGGTGGTGGAGCAGAGTGGGCGTGGTGCAGGGTGACAGGAGCGGAGTTGAATAATGGCATGAGCAGGGGCAAGAAACAGAGCATGGAAACAGAAAACAACTGCAGGAGAGGGAGAGACGTGACAGCCTTTCTATCTTATCAAGATTCTCAACGCGCTTTACATTATAATCTGTGCCCTCATTTACCCGTTTATACAGCACTCCACTAGATCTATATGAAGCGAATTGAACAAATCATTCTAAATAGACTAATCAGTGCGTTATCACATTCATACACATCGGAGGCAATGAGGGGTTCAATGTCTCGCACAATTTTGAAACGTTTTTGCACTGAACTTTACATTAAAACAAAGAGCAGATGTAAAACACCACTTGTTAAGTTTACGGTAAATGTATTTGAGAAAAAGAACCAGGACAATCAGTTATACGTGAAAAGGTTCTGGTACTTGCTCATACTTCTGTTGTCTTATAATCAATAAAGAAGAGTTTGGCACAAAGTTCAAAGACGTCTGCTTCAACAGCAACATTCAATCATTTACACATCCTTTCTACATGCCAAGACCTTCATTTAACATAAAAAGAAAACATTTAATTATAGAAAAAGTAGGAATATACAATTTGGCAGTTAAGACAAACTATAAAGTCTGAGCTGCACTCATAACTGTATAAATGTGTTGGTGTAGAAACTAGAGCTGCTGATGACAATAAAACCTTTGAGCACACTCTCATACATTTCAATGTTTAATAAAAGTGAAAGAAACTAGTTTAGGCTGCCACTGAGAGATGAAAGCACCTTTTAAATATTTTAAATGGAAGTGTTTTATTAATTCAAATACAATGCATTCACTCACGTTACATAATACAGAAAAAAAAAAGTTTATGCCCTGTTTGTTTTAAATTGTTTCATAGGAAAAAAGGTTTCACAGATATCATACACATTTATAGCCAGAGGTAATTTAAAATGTCCATCTCCATTTGGACCTTTTAGTTACATAAAAGACTAAAGTAAAAACACAACACATGCAGTATAAAAATCAGACAATACAAAGCAAAATGACTAAACTTCGGTTGGCTGATACAAAGAATGAAATGTAGCCATAAAAACACTTTTTACTGGACAGAAAAAATACAGAAATGATTTCTAGCTCAGTAAAATTAACTGAACAAAGTCCAATACAGTAGTCCCTCACAATTTTGCAGTTTGACTTTCGCAAACTCGCTCTAGCGCGGTTTGTGAATGTACAGTATGAAATATTGGAGCAAAAACAAATTGTACAGGACACATGATTGTCAAGTTTAGTATTACTCACATGATTGGGACAGTACTGGATACAGTACTGTACAGTAAAAAGTTAAGGAAAAAATAAAATATTAAGGACAGGCGCCACAATTTTGTAGTTTTCTCTCAGTAAGCCTCCACTGTATTCCTGCTCATAATGACCACACGTCCCAGAAGGCAACAGAGCCCCACCCAAAAGCCCCATTTTCCTTCTGCTGAAAAACCAGAGGAAACGTTTTGATCTGATCTGAGCGGGTGCAGAGAGGCTGTACGGAACCCATCGAACTGGACCAGATCTGGAGCAAAACCAGACTTCCAGACCCATCGGTGAATCTTGAGAGCTGGTAGCCGGCTCACGTGGGGACCTCCGAGCAGGGTGTCAAAGATCCGGTGGTCACCACACACCTGATTGTCATCTTTTTCAATCAGCCATGAGGACCTCCAAGCCACTCCTTTTCTTCAGAGCTAGTAAGTAAAATTTAGTAGCTACATATACAGTACTGTAGATATGTTGCTAAAATGACATAGGTTTAAGAGTTTAGAACATTGCAAGAGTGCGAAAAGGGTTTCTAAAGCCTAAAAATATATATAAATACTAAAATAAATTAACGTTGCCACTTTGCGGAATTCACGGAACCTAACATCCACAATAAACAAGGGACTATTGTATAAGAAAAAAAAAAAACTAACAAAAACAAAAGTCAGCATACCACAAAATAACCATTCAAGCAAACAAATAAAAATAAATTTACGTCTAATGAATATAAACAGGAGTCAAAGGGACTAAAAAAGATGGACGCTCACACTAATGAGTTACTTGCATGGACACAGTTTAGTACTTTACATTTGTAAAAAATGAGACATACAGCTTGGAAGGAGAGTGTAGTGGATGATGCTTCATCCATTCCCATCCTTGATCTTTACGTTTGGAGTTTTGACCAAGAGCCGATCTTCCTGCTGTTTTTATCCGAGCCAATCACAGCCTGGCACCTGTACACTACAATCAGCATTTAAAATACACAACCAAAACAAGAGTAGTTTAACACTTTGTAAACGTGATGCAAGTGAAACCCATACATTTATATTTTCTCTTCTTCAAGTTATCTGCTACTTGCAGCTCTTTGGAAAAATCTGGAACAAAAGAAGCACTTTGAAGTTTTCCCACAGTTTTCTTTCCAGTACCAAAGCTGCCTTAATAACTTTAATTTCTGTTAGCAATAACAGTAAAGTTTGAACACAATTTACAGCCTGTATTTACAGGTGTTACAGAAAGGCCGTAATGTAAAACAGCCAGCAGCAACAATAAAGGTAAAACCTGCAGAGGCACTGATTTGTCCTTTCTTGGCTTGACAGCTGAACCCTTATCAGGTGAAGCATGAGTCGAACCTTTAGAACCGCGGATAAATGGATCACTTTCAGCTCCTAATCCTCACAGCATGTGTTATAGTTGATCTTTCAAATCATTCATGCAAATAGACTAGAACTTTGTTTGTCAGAATGCACAAAACATCCAGGGAGCTAATAAATCACTTTGTTTGTATGTAAATCGGCTTAATTTCTCTCATTCACTACCTGGGCCATGTAGACCAAACAATGCTTAAAGCTGTCTCAGGAGTGAATCTCTGCTTGCGTAAGTATTCACAAGAAATTTAGGAAAAGTTAAATCCGTCCTGATATTTTTGAAGGACAGAAACTGTTCAAGTTACTCAACCATAACCTAATTTGCCTATCCTGTTTTACAAGTGATTTCTTCTTTGTTGCTTCGCATGTGCACTGTGTCCAGGCTTGAAGTGATGGAGGGGATTGAGAGGAGAGATTCTCTATCGTTTAAGATGTTCCCTTCTGGAGGAGTTGCCCCAGAGAGCAAACCCAGACAAAGGATTTGGCAATTGTTTTACGCAGGATGCTTTTCTTGACTCAGTCCGTGCTCAAACTTGTAACGTTAGAGTTATGAGATCACGGCACTGACCACCAAGCTACATCGACCTCCTAGGAGAAATTATCTCTTCAATCAAGGTTAAAGGTTTTGCTTTCAAGAGAACATGCCACCTTAAATCAGGGATGCCTGTCAAACAGTGCACGTTTATTGTGAAAATCTACTGTAAATGTGCAACAAATGGAAAGAAAAATCAGAACCCTCCCGCTTGTAAATGCCTGCAGTTTATCCTTCGCTGTAGATTTTTTTTTTTTACTTCAATCATGAAGACCTACCGGTAGTTTAGATTGACACCATCTGGGCATGTTTGTGTCAATCGTACACCGCTCTCAGTGCTCAGGCGTTTTGGTAGATGTCATTTTAAATGGACTCGGCTTACTCGCTGCACTGCTGTTTCTCAGTTAGTAAAAGGAATCAGAATCAGAAGATTATCATTGTACCAAAATACAGTGGGATTGTGTTCGTACAGACATCCGAAAGATGGGCGGAGTGCACGTTGCTGCTGCTCCTAAGAGCACAGTCCCTTATTCTTTTAGATAGGAAAAGGGGAAAAGGTCATGAGGAGAGGATAGTGGTATTACAAAAAAGATCTCTTCACACCTTGTCCTTATCAGAACATGATTTAAGACATCAAGATACTCTACCAGCAAGCACATTTATAGACGTATTACATATGCATTTGATGACAGGACTGTGAGCTTTGTCCATGAAGCACTTCCAGATATCCCATAGTCCTGTTAAGATGTTGGTGTCAGTCGGTACAGCTCTGATAAGCATTCACAGAAGTTCTTGGGGGTGGGGGGTTGCGTTTGACAGAGCTTTCTTACTTTACACATATCTCAGGAGAACTTTGATAAGTCGGCCTGCTTCGAGGCTGAACAGGGGAGTCAGATTCTCACCAACCGCTTCCATCTTATGAGTTAGCTGATGAATCAGCTGGTTTTGAGCACTCAAAGCATGAACCAGACCTTCACACGGGGTCGGCATCTTTGCCATGGCCGAAACTGCCGCAGCCGTCTTCTTTAATTGCTGATAACCTAGGTATCCACCGGTGCCACAAAGCAATAACCCTGCTATCATGATTCCAATATCTTCGGCATCCTCACATTAGTTCACAGTTCGGTGAACTCACGTTAAAATAAATCACATTATCCTGTGTTTCTTGGTACACACTGGACAACCTGATGATAAATTGACACAAACACAATTCACAAAGGTTCAAAATAATGAATGATTTTGCAGAAAATGTTAGCAATGGAAATCAATATTTAACCATTGTTAAGAAAAACAGTTTCACCGACTTTTACCACTATTTCAGTTTCACATTGTCCTTTTGTATTTGAATTATTCATATTAAAAGTAGGTCATAAAGTTTTTTAGTTGCTCTTGATCTGCTCCTTGGATCCGTCTCTTCTCATATAGTTCTGTTTTTCTTTGGTTCCTCTGTGGTTTGGTCTCTGATTTCTGTGGGAGTGTCTTTTGCTGTAGAGCTGCAGGGCTGCTGTGGTATCAGCCACTGCATAGTGTACACAATGAGAGCATGAAGCTATTGCACTGCAGTCATAATTAAATAAAACTGGGGCAACACAAAACATTTTAAAAACATGTTTTAAGTATTGTGTAACTTCAGTTAAAGAAAGATCTCTCAATCACATGGAAATGCAAACATCGTCACCTGCTGTTATTTAAATACATACACGTCCTGTTTGAGTGTTACCTGCTTCACAAACATGCTTAAATATTCAATATTTGGTCCAAAGCAGAATCAAGTTGGCCATTTTGTGTTATTTTATACCTCCTGACCATGATTTAGATGAAATAAAAATAAATATCCACCAATAACTGAGAATTTACATTTAAGAAGTTGAATTGTCATTTTTTTTGTAGTATTTCTTCTGTATAGAGGCCTATTTTGTGAGTTGTGTGCTGAACCATTCAATGCAAACACATGTTCTGTTCTTCACTTCCTTCTGTTAATCCAGAAGGAAAATAAGAGCCCCCCCTTCATAAACTTCCAGGTGGCCATGTGCAAATTGTTTGTCCAGGAGGGATTACGTCAGGTAAACAGGAGATTTAGCATAATGTGGGTCGTGCCTGTTTAGGTTTGAGCAGGATATGAGGTCATGTAAATGTTGCTGTGGCAGCCCGATCCACTGTGGGAGGAGGTGATAAGGGAATTAGGGGGGAATGAGCTGTCTAATCCCTTTAATTTGACTATCTGGGATCCTATAACACTCTGCTCTTTTCTCCATTCTCTCTCTTTCTCGTCATTTTTTTGGGGGTTTGTTTTTCTCAGTCATATTTCTTTTGTGCTTGCCCTTTAAAGTTTAGACACAATCAGGAATATTTTATTAAATCAAGTTACTATAGCTACGTTTGGCTAAATTAGGTTCTTAAAGAAGCCAGATGTTTAACACATTATTTCTTGTTGGACATAAATTGGTGACAAGGTATTTTATGAAATTTATCCTGTACTAATCAAAACATTATAGATAGATAGATAGATAGATATATAGATAGATAGATAGATAGATAGATAGATAGATATATGATAGATAGATAGATAGCTTTCTATCTATCTATTACATTATTATGTAATTATGTATATACGTACATTGTACATATATGTATGTATATACATACATTATTCACTGACTCATTGTATAAACAGTGCAGAAATTATTGAATGAAGAGCCCCTAGTATTTAAATGACCACAAATTCCTCACCTTCCACTCCGGTTAAGCAGCTGCTAGAACCAAGACCCCACTTGTCTGCTTACAGAACCAAAATATAACCCATCAACATCCCAAAGTTAAACACTACTGGACACCCCCCATAGGTCCTGTAAAACTTTACTGGCTCCCTGAATTCCTGGAGTTTTCTCCACTTATACTTTATTTATGTGCAGATTCAACCTTTATAGAAGACAAAACGGAGGAGGAGAAGAGAGAACTCTGCAGGAGCAGCTGGACTGAGAGTTACAGACCAGAAATGCATGTATGGTTGTGCACGCAGACAGTCACAGAGCTTTAACCCCCCGGGATAACAGCTGAGAAAGTATCATTAAGATGAAACATTTCACTGACTCCTGCAGGCTCCCTCAGCCCCGCAGCATACAAAACACATGAAGCAGATCCAACATACACTCTGCCATGATGCCCCAACCTTTATCTTCCTTTAAAAACAACATATTACTGGTTTTTCCATCTCTACTCTTTACTCAACACTGCAATGTGCACTCTGAATCCTTTAATTCTTTTAAAGAGGGTAATAAAACAATATTTATTAGTGAAATGATAAAGTGTGATAAAGGAAAAAAAATGAGATTACAAAAGCTTTTTGAAAATTAGAAGAAAAAAAAAGATTATTTTTTTCACTTTGGTAAATGAGTTTACTTTTTCACTTTGCAGATAAAAGTTACGCTGATGTTAGCTGGTGAAAAATATACTCTTAAAAAAAAAAACTATAAAAATGAATGTTTATTTCTTCACATACAAAAAATAAAATAAAAATGAATGGGCTCAAGGATAAAAAGAGTAACTTAAAGATTTTATAGTTTGATTAACCCAGAACAAATTGTTGCATTCTGTGTGGTGTTGTTCACAAATTCACTGTAAACTACAGGTTTACTTGTGGTTGTTAGAGTTTCCAAAAGCAGAATGGGAGGCAGAGCTTTCAGTTCTCAGGCTCCTCTCTTGTGGAACCAACTTCCAGTTTCTGTCCATGAGGCTGACACATTAAGACTGGGCTTAAGTCTTTCCTTTTTGATAAATCCTATACAGTAGTTAGGTTTGGCTTGGGCTTCCTGAGCTATCCCATATGCTGCTATAGGCTTATAGATAGATAGATAGATAGATTATAGATAGATAGATAGATAGATAGATAGATAGATAGATAGATAGATAAACTTTATTACAGACTCAGAGTCCAACCTAGATAAGAGACAACAACCATGATAAAATAAAATACAAAATACAAAATACAAATAAAAAATTACAAAAAATTATAAAATAAAATAAAAAGAACAATAGAAAAAGTACCTAACCGTTCAGGAGGCAATCATACCAATGTCTCCAAAGCACAGATGAATATTTCACTGCACTATATTTGACATTAGTCAACAGTAGAATAATTCTATTATTAGACTTATGTAAACGACAAATAAATTTATACATAAAATTTCTTAAAACAGCCATCAAAGTGTTGACGCGAGCAGATACAAACAGTTCACTGGCACTGGTCCATCTGGGCTTATTTAAAAGAAGTCTTAGTGCGTCATTATAAGCCACCTTCAATCTATGAAGACTGGCTTTTTTAAAATTGCACCACAAATGTGCCGTATACAGTGATGAACAATATGATCTAAATAAGTTAATTTTCACTTCATCAGAACAGAATGCAAACTTACGAGCAAGGATATTTGCCTGAGCAATATACTATATTATACTGCTGGAGGACAAACTGACCACATTTCTTCACTCTACTGCTGTTTTATGTGCTTGACTCTACCTTTTGTATTTGTTATTTTTATCCTTAACATGTATTTTTTATTTTTTTTTGCCTTCTTCCTATAGAAAGTACACCCGGACCTGCCATTCTGTCAGTTTGCTTCTCCTCCTGTCCTCTCAAACCCCAGCCGGTTGACGCAATGGCCGCTTGTCCTGAGCCTGGTTCTGCTCGAGGTTTCTTTTCCCCTTTCCACTGTTGCCTTTGTGCTTGCTCAGGATGGGAAACTGTGATGAAGTGAAAATTGCACACAGTCTGCTGCTTCCTTACATAGATAACTTTTACTAATTGGCTTTTTTATGCATGTGACAGTTTCTGTACAGTGCCCTGTGGCAACTTCTGCTGTGACTTGGCCTATACAAAAAAAAAAAACTGAAGTTATTTAAATTAATTAATTTTAAACTGATTCTATGCTAGACAAACCTAAAATCACATAAAAAATAAACGTCCTGACGGAAGTAAAATAATCCAAGACATGCCATACTGATCTAAATTAGATGATATTAATCTACAATCTGCACAAGTCAAAACACCACTTGTCTATATTTGCTGTGGACCTTCACTGAGCATAAACTTATTTTAAAATACAGCATTTTTAAAAAAAATAACGCTGTTGTTTGATGTTAGTTCCAAATGCTTATTCTGTTAAAAAAGCATTGCAGCAAAGCTGCGGAAAACTCATTTTATGGCATTATCAAGTGTTTTTACAAGATATGTTGGAAAGCATGCTATTTAATGATCCAGCTAATTTTCTGGTGATTATGAAATTCTCACAGCAGCTTGAGAGCTTCGTCTCTCGCAGCTTAACATATGTCATGTTGCAGCACTTGCAGTGACTGATGCTGATGTTTTTCTTTGGAGCAAGCACTTTGTATCAAAAAACAAGTTTGAAGCCAAATGAGCAGCTCTGCAAGGGTCTAATTAAAAAGTGCTTTGAGATGAAAGCAAACAGATTTTTTTAATTTTTTTTATTTTAATTTTATTATTTTATGGTGGTCATGTGATTGTTTTCAGTACAAGTACATATAACCATTTGTCTTGCAATGGGGAATTAATGCAAGAGATTCATTCAAGAAAATTACATTTAGTGGTTTTTTTTATCTTTATTTAGCAATTTATGTTAATTTTTAGAATGTTACATAAATTTCAGCGTTATACAAATCTAAAGTGATAAGTTTAATTAAATAAAAAAATACTGTCATGTTTTGATTTAAAAAAAAATCTATCTATAATAAGTAAAATTTGTGGTCATTTTCTTGTTTTTTTTTCCCCATAATAGTATATCATGCGCTGGAAAGGCAATGTTATATTAAAAGTGCAATCCTTGTAAAAACAAAAATTATTTAAAAAGCGTAAACATTTGAAGAAAAGCAAACTGTGCTGGATGAAGAATTTTGACAAAAATCAAGGTCAAGGTTAAGGTGTTTTTATTGTCATTCGCATCATATGTGGTGCATGTGGTGGAACGAATTTGTGAACACAGGGTCCCAGTTACATCCAACAAATGTATAAATTGCAAAGAAAACAGTAATAAGATCTAAGATATGAACTAAGAAATATGCTAAAAGAATACAATAAGCACTAGTAGTCCAAAAACAATATGCCTAACAGCAGCATGAACATGAATCTGTGTGAGCAGATGAGGACGAATGAACACAGCACACAAATAAATCAGCAGCAAGATATTAGCAGCATGGATAGTCAGCAGCACATATCAACAACCAAGTGGCATTACAGTGATTTTTTTTAGAGTTATAATCCTGATTAGGGATTAATAATATTAGAGATGACTTGTAGAGACCTGCTTTTTGCAGTATGTGGCCCAACAGGTCCTATCAATCCCCTTGGTGGTGTTGATATAATTTGAACAAATATACGTGATAGGAGGTCGTCTCTCAACTGGTTATTTACATATTTGTGTACCGTTCAGGTGTCGGTTTATGATGCTGTCGTATACTGAAGGTTCTGCAGATTCATGGCCAGGGATTCTTGTCTATTGTGTACTCAAATGCTGCTCATAAATCCTTTGTCATCTAAACTAGTGGTCCCCAACCACCGGGCAGTGGACCGGTACCGGGCCGTGGCTCAATTTGTGCCGGGCCGCACATAATAAAAATAAAAATAAACTATGAAAAAAAAACTTTTATTTTGAAAAATCACTAGATTATCTCCACCACATTTGTCAATGACTCACTTTTGATGCAGGTCAACATACACAAGTGGTAACTTTCAGTTTCTGTTAGATGCATGCACAGATTGGTTCTGCATTGCCCGTTCGGGTGGAGTAATTTAGCTGCGTGGTCTGGAGCAGACAGGAGGAGGCATGCGGCCGTGTCTGCGCATTTGAAGGATTACACTGCATATTTTTCAACCCGCCTGACAAAGAGTGACTGTAAAACTATGAACTAAATAAAACTATAATTTTAAACAAAGCTTCCTAAAATCACATCAGAGCACGTTTTGTCTTGAACTTTTTTTTGAATTCACATCAGAGCTGTTCCTTCGCATTTCTGCTTCTGCTCTTAAAAAAAATCCCCTCCCCTAAAAGTTCATAGTCATGGGCAATTTTATAAAAAACACACAAATATAATTAAAGTTTTGCACTATGCATAAGTTCCTGCACTTTTATGTACTGATGTGTGAATTACGTGGAGCAGGGAGGAGGATGACGAGGCACAGCTGACCCCGGTGTGGGATATACTAATTAAATGAGAAAAGTTTCTGCACTTAATACACTTATAAATCACACATAAAGTGATTAAAAGTAAATTTGAAATACAGGTACTAGTCATAAAATTAGAATATTGTGAAAAATGTTGATTATTTCTGTTATTCAGAACTAGTTTGAAGGGACGGTCCACCTCAATCCAGGAAATTGGATTATGGAATGGTCTGGAGAGTGATCAGAACAAGCGCTCAATACAAAAACAACTGGACTTTATTTGTTGCAGAAAACGTTTCACCCTTTATCCGAAGGGCTTTTTCAATTCAAAAGAGCAGCTGTGAGACAGAAGTCAGACAGAAGTTAAGCTGTGATGTGTTGTTGCATCAATTTACATAGAATGGATATGTTATCTCCGGTATGTGTGGGCGTTATTTCAGCTTCCAAATTACATGTTGGTGCGTGGCATGTCAGCCTGTATAAAACTTCTGTCTCACAGCTGCTCTTTTGAATTGAAAAAGCCCTTCGGATAAAGGGTGAAACGTTTTCTGCAACAAATAAAGTCCAGTTGTTTTTGTATTGAGCGCTTGTTCTGATTTTATCATGTCCTGGACGACTGAGAATCTTCACCAGCGCAACTGGAGAGTGATGTTAAAAAAAGTCAATGTTTACATTTAAGAAAATGATCAAAACTGAATTGTTAAAAATATATATGAAGTAGCTTAATGTGTATTGTAATAGAGTTAGAAAAAATAGAAAAAGTTATTAATTTTGTTATGTTACTTGAAGATTTTTATTGTTTGAACTAATTGAAAAAAGGGACAGATATAATAAGATTGTTTCTTCTTTCTGCTGCCTTTCATTTTATGTTTTGTATTCTTATCATTTATGGAATTGTTTTGTTTTTAAAATGAATACATTTGACAAATAAATAAAAAAATATAAATAAAATTCCAGTCAAAGAGTGAAACTTGTATATTCATTCATTACACACAGACTGATATATTTCAGATCTCTGTTTCTTTTAATGTTGATGTTTAAAACTGACAATTAATCAACTGACAAATCAGTAGGGTTGGGCATCGAGAATCGTTCAAAACTGGGACTAATTGTCCGGTTTTCCCAGAATCGTTCAAAATATTAATTTTCGACTCCTATTTTCGATGCTAGTCCGCCGACCGGAAGTAGCCGCCAACGCCGAAGAATAATTTGCCGCCGAAAACCAATGAAGAAGAATCCACCGGAAGTGAGCAGCCGCGGTCAAAGCGTGGCTTAACTTTAATAAAATGACCAGTCAGCTCAGTGCAGCACTTGCAATAATTTTCTATCATGCAAAGGAGGGTGGAGAAGTAAAATAGTGGCCCATCTTTGACGCGCTCCGCCGGATTATTTTCGCTTCGTCCGTGTCCGACCAGAAGTGTGGTCCGTCTTCAAAACGCTCCGCCGGACTTTTCACTGTATCCTTGTCCATCTCTATTAGGTAAATAAAACTATAAACTACGTCTCATACCAACATTAAGGCAGCTAACAATTTATACTCCACTTAAAGCGGTTAGTCAGCTCAAATACAAACACAATGCTCACATTAGCTCGTATTGTTTTCTTAGACAAACAACCTGAAATGGCTAATAATGTTAGCCAGGCTAAGGTGAAGAAGAGCTGCTCTGCTCTTTAAACAGAAGATGGATGATGTGTCAGGGAGCAGATACAGAGAAAGCTGATGGAGGAAGTGAAGTGTCGTTCATGCACAACTGTCCTTTCTGCTAATGAAATATGAAATCTAAATCCGAGTAATATTCTTTGTGGTCAACAGAGGAAGACTGTGGAGATGATGGGGTCACCATGCAGTCTGAAGAAAGGCCTGAGAGTGAAGGAGTGGAGGATGAGGAGGATAATTTTGTTTGATATTCTGCAGCAGGTTAGCTCATCAGTGGGAGCTCAGTAACATGGCTGCAGCATCAGACACTGGACATGTGGAAATGTGTTTCCATGAGGTTTTAAAACATAAAGCTCTCTTGTGAAAGTGTACCCCTGTGAAAAGAAAATTCATAACATATTGAAGTTCACAAGTTTGATATTTATATACTGGTTGAAAATAGCCCTGTGGGAAATTCATAGTAAATTTAACAAAAAGGAAAAAGTTCATAGCATTAAAATTCAAAAAGAAGTTCAAATTGTTGTGTTATTGAGATTGTTGTGGACTTCAGGAAGAGGGATGCCCAACATGCCCCTCTGACCATCAACAGCACTGCAGTGGAGAGAGTGGACAGCACCAAGTTCCTGGGAGTGCACGTCTCAGAGGACCTGTCCTGGAGCAGGAACACTGCAGCACTGGCAAAGAAGGCTCACCAACGCCTCTACTTTCTCCGCAAGCTGAAAAGGGCTGGAGCTTCAACCCCCATCATGTGCACCTTCTACAGAGGTGCCATAGAAAAAAACTCCGCAGCGCGAGTCCAGAGAGCTCTGTGCGAGTCGCGCGCGGAGGTTCAACATAGCGCGAGGGAGGCAAAAGAGAGCAGAGAAAACGTTTGTCACCTTTTTCATCCCTTCTGAGTTTGCAGGTATGCATAATGTAATGATAAAAATGAAACTCGTATATTTTAGATTCATTGCACACCAACTGAAATATTTCAGGTCTTTTATTGTTGATGATTTTGGCATACAGCTCATGAAAACCCCCCAAAAAGTCTAAAAAAATAAGCATATCATGAAAAGGTTCTCTAAACGAGCTATTAACCTACCGTAATCATCTGAATCTATTAATTAATTCTAAACACCTGCAAAATATTCCTGAGGCTTTTAAAAACTCCCAGCCTGGTTCATTACTCAAAACTGCAATCATGGGTAAGACAGGCGACCTGACTGCTGTCCAGAAGGCCATCATTGACACCCTTGCGCAAGAGGGTAAGACAAAGAAATACATTTCTGAACGAATAGGCTGTTCCCAGTGTGCTGTATCAAGGCATCTCAGTGGGAAGGGAAAAGTGTGGCAGAAAACACTGCTCAACGAGAAGAGGTGACCGGACCCTGAGGATGAATGTGGAGAAGGGCCGATTCCAGAGACACCGTGCACTAGGGGTATAACGGTACGCTAAAATCACATTTCGGTTCGGTTCAACTACAAGGAGGGCTCGGTTCTGTATATTTTCGGTACAAAAAAAAGACAAAATAAAGACTTACAAAATGTTTATTTTGAAAATACAGTATGCCAAAAATATATTAATTTTATTGTAGTAATAAATAAAAGTGACCCATTTGGATGATATTTTAAATAAACATCACTCTACAATAAATAAATTATATTAAAAATAATAAAAATCTTAATAAATACAATAACAGTCAGGACAGAACAATAAGCAGCAACAGACTGTTTACAATCTAACTAATCAAGTTTTTGTCCAGTAGCAGCAGTGTGGCTGTATTTGTCCTCATTACTGTACTCACAACCTCTTCTTGGACCTGCTCCTCCAAGTGGGACAGGTGCTGGAACAGTTCAGAGTTCAGTTCAGTCATCACACACTTCTTAGCTGCAGGTGATCTCTGGTGGATGTCTGTCCCTGAAGTGGGAGAGCAGCTACCTCTGTCAAAGACTGGAAATAAAACGCAGAGATAAAAAAAAAGTTAATAAGATTATGATTTTAAATAAAAAAGATTATTTAGATAATAATAAAAGAACAATACCTCTTCTTGAACGTTTGAATCTCTCAAAGTCAAAGTCAACTTTATTGTCAGAACTGCAATATGTACAGGACATACACAGGACCGAAATTGCGTTTCTCTCAGTCCCTCGGTGCAACAGTAACCATCTAAACACTAAACACTAAAACATTTAATAAACATAAGCATAAAATAGTAAAAGTGTAACACTGTCCTGAGTTTTTCATAATAGTATAAAAGTATGAAAATTTACACCAACACTGAAACACCAAACACCCAATGAACATAAGCATAAAATGAAATAATAAAAGTGTAATACTGTCCTGAGTTTTTACATAGTAGTATAAAAAGTATACCGTATTTTCCGGTGTATAGGTTGCACCTTTTTATGTTTTTTTCAAGGCCTGCGACCTATACGCAGGTGCGACCTATATATGGCTTGTTATCACTTTTGGTGAAACCAATTTTAAATCCAGCTCATTTCACAATTACGTTCATTTATTAAGGAAAAGTTCAGACATATATTTGCTATAATTTTTATCAAACAAACAATTGTTTTTAAGTGTTAATCTTCTTAAAAGCCTTGCTGTGCGCTCCTGTGGCAGACATTTGCAGCAGAGCTAAACGTAGGTGCGACCTATACACCAGTGCGACCTATCTAGGGATTTTTCCAATCTATTGGTGATAATTGGACAATGCGACCTATACACAGGTGCGACCTATACACCAGAAAATACTGTATCTATAAAATAAACTGAAGGTTCTAGCATTGACATTTGCAAAGAGTGGCACAGCAGCATATAAGTTAATAATAATAATAATGAATTCAATTTATAATGCACTTTTCATTAATAAAAATCTCATTAACAAGGTAAAGGTAAAAAATAAAACAAGTGATAAAATCAAATAAAATCAATAATAATATCGACTAAGATCAAAGATAAAATCATGTAGATTTAGGCTTGCTTAAAAAATAAATAAAATAAAACAAGTGATAAAATCAAGTAAAATCAATAAAGATAACAGCTAAGATCAAAGATAAAATCATGTGGAGGCAGAATAGGCTTGCTTAAAAAGAAAAGTCTTAATGCCGCTTTTAAAGTCAACCAGTGACTGTGGAGCTCTCAGGTCGTCAGGGAGGGAGTTCCACAGGCGGGGGGCAGCCACACAAGCCGTGTTTCCATCAAGGTTTCTAGCTGCGCATTTTGAAGTAGCGCAGCAGAAAAGCTTAATGGAAACGGCAAAATGCGAGGTTACTTCCTGAAATACGCTAAAAAGTTTATACGCTCGCTTGAGGTGGTTTTTGGGATTTGAGATGCGCTAAACGACAGATGGAAACACATTTTCCGACTCATTTCTGACGTAGCGAACATTCACGTCACGTGACGTTCAGCTGTTTCCGCTCCGGACAACATGTAACATCGCTAAAACTAGTTGGCATGACAGAATAAATACAACTCGCCCGATAGCAACACGTACCTGAAATATTCTCTCCATTTTGACGAGATGTGTGGCCGGGTTCTGTTTTCAACCGCTACTTCCTGTTTACTGTAGACATGCGCAGTGCTGACGTCTGACGTAATGACGCTGACGTCTGACGTAATGACGCTGTGCGCGGCTTGTAAGAAGCGCTTCAAGCCAGTAGATGGAAAAACTTCTGACCTGCATTAATTTGTATTTACATATTTGCGAGGTAGCTCAAAATACGAAATGAAAATGGATGGAAACACAGCTACAGAATGCTCGGTCTCCCATGGTCCTCAATTTGGTCCGAGGAATATGAAGGAAATTACTGTTCTGTGATCGTAGAGACCGGGTGGATGAATATGGTGCAAGAATGTCCTTTAGATAGTCAGGTGAAGTGCCGTGCAAGCATTGATGGGTAATGAGAGCAGTTTTGTATTGAATTCTGTAGGTGACAGGAAGCCAATGGAGGTTATGGAGAATGGGTGTAATATGTTCAAATTTACGAACTCTCAACAGAATCCTAGCTGCACTGTTTTGAATGTATTGAAGTTTCTGAAGGTTTTTGCCAGGGATACCAATAAACAGGGAGTTGCAGTAGTCGAGCCTGGAGGAGACAAAGGCATGGACGAGTTTCTCAGCATCAGAAAAAGTCAGAGATGGGCGAAGTCTGGAGATGTTTCGAAGATGGAAGAAGCAGGTTTTAAACAGATGCTTAATGTGATTTTCAAATGTGAGATGAGAGTCCATTTTTATTCCAAGATTTGTAACAGAGGTGGAGAGGGGGATGTCTTGACCAGAGAAGGAGATTGTTGTTAAAGTTGATGTTTGTACCTGGTGAGGGGTGCCGATCAATATGGCCTCAGTCTTGGAGCAGTTTAATTGAAGAAAGTTCTGATTCATCCATGCCTTTATTTCCTCCAGGCAGGCAGAGAGCAGTGAGTGCAGTGAGTGAAGATGGAGATAGGGATGATGATGATGCTCCAGTCCTGATGTAAAGTTGTGTGTCGTCGGCATAGCAGTGAAAGGAAATGTTGAACTGATTAATAATTTGACCCAAAGGCAGCATGTAAAGGGAAAACAGCAGGGGCCCCAGAACTGACCCCTGAGGTACACCACAGGAGACACCGACTGTCTGGGAAGTGGCATTGCCAAGACTGACACATTCCAGCCTATTGGAGAGGAAAGATCTGAACCAGTCCAGGACAGTGTCACAGAGACCGACCTCCACATGAAGACGGTGGAGGAGGATACTATGGTCCACAGTGTCGAAGGCTGCAGTGAGGTCAAGGAGGACAAGGATGGAGGGAGAACCAGTGTCAGCAGCCATGAGGACATCATTGGTAACTCTCAGCAATGCAGTCTCAGTACTGTGAGCTGCTCTGAATCCAGACTGGAACTTCTCATACAGAGAGTGTTGCTGTAGGTGGTCCTGCAGCTGAGCAGCAACTGCTTTCTCCAGCACTTTGGACAGAAATGGGAGGTGGGAAATTGGCCGGTAATTTGAAAAAATGTCGGGATCCAAATTAGATTTTTTCAGAAGAGGCCTAATGATGGCAGTTTTTAGAGGCAGTGGAACATGACCAGATTGTAGAGACTGATTTATTATTTGTGTGATTAATGGGCTAATTGCAGAGTGATTGGATTTTATGAGAGATGAGGGGAAGGGATCCAGGGCGCAGGATGAAGGCTTCATTTTCTTGATGATGGTCTCCACCTCACTCTGAACAACTTCATCAAAGCTGCTCAGGGTCCCAGAAAGCAGACGGGTAGATGGCACACTAAGATCAGGGAGGTTGTGGAGCTGGGATCTGATAGTGTCAACTTTGTTTTTAAAAGATGAGAGGAACAGGTCGCATTTTTGAACAGAGACCTCATGAGTTTGTTTAATGGGATTAAGCAGATGAGTTATTGTGGTGAAGAGCTGTTTAGAGTTTCCAGGGCAGGTGTTGATGATGTTGGAATAATATTTGGAGCGTGCTTCTTTAAGAGAATAGGCGTACGCTTTCTGATGTTCTTTGTACGCTTGCTTATGTACCGAGAGACCAGAT
The DNA here is from genome assembly GCA_038048925.1 of Garcialebias charrua. Classification (NCBI taxonomy): domain Eukaryota; kingdom Metazoa; phylum Chordata; class Actinopteri; order Cyprinodontiformes; family Rivulidae; genus Garcialebias; species Garcialebias charrua. The sequence goes on along the minus strand of JBBPBX010023439.1, from coordinate 53 downwards.
GATTTTACACGTCTCTCAATAGCACGGCCAGTTGCCTTCATCCTGCAGCTCAC